>JAODAL010006332.1:0-12500 GCA_025379985.1 Phyllomedusa bahiana | reverse complement strand
TTTTGGGGGGGGTTTTAAAAAAAAAAAAAATTTTTTGGAAAAAAAACTTTTTTTTGGGAAAAAAAAAAAAATTTTTTAAAAAAAATTTTTGTTTTTAAAAACCCCCCCAAAAATTTTTTGGGGGGTTTTTTAATTGAAAACCCCCCCTTTTTTTTTTTTTTGATGGGGGCCCCGGCTTTTTTTTTTTTTTTTTCCCCCCCCCCCAAAAAAAAAATTTTTTTTTCCTTTTTGGGGGGCCCCCTTTTTTTTAAATTTTAAAAAAAAAAAATTTTTGGGGCCCCCCTTTTCAGGGGTTTTGGGGGGGGGAAAAAAAGGGGGGGCCCAAAAAAAAAAAAAAAGAGGGGGGGGGTTTTTCCCAAGGTTTTTGGGGGTTCCTTTCCTTTTTTTTTGGTGTTTTGGGGGTTTTTTGGTTTCCTTTTTTTCCCCCTTTTTTTTTAAAAAATTTTTAAAAAAAACCCAAAAATTTTTTTAAAAAAAAAGTTTTTAAAAATTTAAAGGAAATAAAAAAAAAAATTTTTTTAAAATTTTAAAAAATTTTTTTAAAATTTTTTTTGGGGGGGGGGGGGGGGTTTTTTTTTTTTGGGGGGGAAAATAAAAAAGGGGGAAAAACCCCGGGGGGCCCCAAAAAATTTTTAAAAAAAGGGGGTTTTTAAAAGGGGGGAAAAAAAAAAAAACCCCCCCCCAAGTTGGAAGGTAGAAGAACTTCTAATTTTGTAGAGATGAAGTGAACTTGAACTTGTCCACAGTTATAATATGAAATTTAATGGCATCAAATCACCAAACTTTTCTCTAGTTCTTGACAGAAACTATACTAAAATAGTTATTGCCAAGGTTTGAATTGATCAACCACTCCCAAAATCTTAACTTGTTGGTATGGTATGATGTAGACTGCTCAGGCTTTTCTTGGCCAGCCTTTTTGATGCAAGTCCCTAGACTTGCAAGTTTAAGAATGGTGTTCTTATTTACCCTCTCCAAAAACAAAGGAGTACCACTTCCATCTTAACTCCTAAAGCTGTCAAAGATATCCACACCAGCTTTCCTGACCGCATCCAAAGAGCTTTCATGATGTGAATACAGCATAAAGCAGTGACAGCATTGTGATTGGTTGAATTGGGTGGAAACACTTGACCATCAAATGCATGAAAGAAAGGGAGCAATACCCATCGGCCAGGGCCAATTTTCTAGATACCTGCTAACTGGGTTCAGACTCTTACTTCCTGTGCTGGCTCTAGGTGGTTTTACAATAGTGACTGACATTTCAGTTCTGCTAGCTCCTATTTCTAGCTGTGCCTATTGAAGGGGTTGTGAAAAACAATGGTACTGTCCAAGCAGGCTGTCTGGCTATAAATGTGAGCTAGCAGAGCTGTATTTGCAGAAGTTCTAGTAAATACATACATCTGTGTTATGCAGACCTGAAAGTATAGTACAAGACTCCTCTGTGATCTAAGGGGTTAAAGTTTTTCTCTTTAGAAGGATAAGGTCAGAGAGTGAGAAGCAAGGTCCTGTTCTGCTGATAACACACAACAGGGAATAAACTCCAACCTTGCCACAGCGAGCAGAGAGAGGTGGTCTGTCATCAGAAAAGCTTGTATACACAAGCAGGAGATCAGAACTGCTCAAGCTCTGAAATAAAGCAAAATCGGAACAGCAATGTATCTAACCCAACATAGGACGTATGTGGGGCTTTGGCAACATAGCCACTGGGTTTTAGCTGTTAAGTGCATCTAACATTTGCCTTCACAGTGCGGGATGGTGTCAACACCATCCCGCGCTGTTTAACCCCTTAGGCTATGTTCACACGGCTTAATTTCGGGACGTATTTCACCCCTCAATTACGCCGTGTGTATGGATGAGGAGTGGGGGGGAGGTGGGAGCTCGCCAGCCCATAGACTATCATTACTACTGACGTGTATTCGTCGCTAGTGAATTGTTGTTTATGGTCTCTTTATTCTCCCCGCATCGGGTATTCTTATTCTGAGCGGGGAGAGGAGTAGTAATCCATAGTTCTATGAGAACTGTGGTATTACCGTAATGATGGGACATAATTTCAGCCCGTAATTCTCGCAGTACGGCAGCGAATTACGGGCTGAAATACGTTTACCTAATATATTGCCGTGTGAAATCTCATTGACTTAGACATGCAGTGACATCTTTGCTGCGGTGTCTAAATCAATGAGAAACGGTGCCGTGCACCATTCCTCGCTCCAATCGGAGCCCCCGCATCGAAATCGCGGGCTCCCAATCGGTTAACATGGCAGCTGGAAGCCTTGTGAAGGCTTTCATTGCTGCCATGTTTTCTGTTTTACTACATCCTGCCCCAGGCAGGAAGTAGTAAAACCGCCATCTTTGTACACCCTAATGCATTGTATTACAATGCATTGGGCTGTATAAATGAATTCACCCCATAGTGGTGAAGTACCCTAGGGGGACTCTAAGTAAAAAAAAAATAAAAAAAAAGTTTTGAAGTGTAAAAAAAAAATTAAAGTTCAAAGCATACCCTTTTCGCCATTTTGCAAATAAAGAAAATAAAATAATAAAAAGTTAACTCATTATTTGATATCGCGCGTGAATAAGTACAGATCTGTTAAAATATATCATTTATGCCGTACGCTGAACTCTGTAGAATAAAAAAAATTCCAAACGCCAAAATTGCGTCATGGCTTACTTTGGTCAGTTCAACGTTACTATAAAAAAATTGGATTAGAAAATTGATATCAAAAAAGTCACATGTTTTTCAAACTGCTAGCATAGAAAGTGCACTTCAGCGTGCAACAAACATTCACCCTCACTCACTGTTTGTAGTAAGTATAATGGTCACCAAAAATAGTGCGCTGCGGCACAAATTTCAAATAATACAAAAATGTTGTGGCATTTTTATTTACAGTTCCTATGACATGAAGACAGAAAGAGTTACATTTTTTTTTTATTTTATTGGCGGAGGGGTATCAACATGAGATATAACAGGATAGACTGAATGTGTCATGTCCTTGAACTTTCATGTTCATATTCAGCCATTGTAATTTCTATTATCTGCTTTGCATTGTATCGTTAAGGTTTGTCTAAGTCTATGTTTTTTGTGTATGTGTGCTTGAGGTTGTTTTCAGCTCCTCCCTCCTTCTTGCATTTCTCCATCTTTATTGTATGACTTGAAGCATGGTATCTCATCATAGCATCATCTCTGTAAATTATACTGCATCTTTCACTACTTACTTTGGTTGTAATACTACATGATTCAGCCGTGGATTTAACTGTTTGGTTCTTCATACATGCCGAAAGCAGGAGAGTTGATCACTGTATGATGATGATTCTGAAGTAAGTTTCGTAGTCAATAAGACTTCCATTAACACATGGGCTGATTTCTTTCTACACTTGCGCTGTCAGATTTGGGAGTGCAGGGAATAGTGATAAAGATGGTTTAGAAAGCAAAGATAGCTCAACAACTCAGCAGAGAATACCACATACAGCATGCAGTGTCGTGGACAGTGACCAGCAGCATCAGTGTGCATAACAGTTGCAGCTCTGAGCATAGACTTTCTAGCATATCATTCTATTACTTCCATTTGTATATCCTGTATGTGTTACAACATGGGCTGAGGCAGCACGCTCACAGTGACCAGAATAAAGCTGCAAGATGATAGGATTCCTACTCCACACTTAGTATGAGAGCAAGATGCTAACTAACCCTACATCGAAGGTCAGAGAGAATCTTGAATGCATAAAAAATGAAATATATTCTGAAGCTTCGAACTGCTAAATGGGAAAAAACTGTTAGTCACATCTTCCACCTCTCACAGGGTGGCTTTGTAATTGAAAAACACTACTGGAAGAAGCAATAAGACAACTATCTGTTTGTTAATGTAACACTAATACAAGATTAATAGAAGTACTTAATATTTGCAATCTTTTATTAGAAGCTTAATACCCCAGATATCTCTACAGAATTGACTCAGTTTCCAGCGTCCTTAATATTGAACATGACAAACTTGATATGTGAAACTAAGTCCAAATTAGTGTCGAAAACCAACAATGAAGGAAACCTCGCATTCCTGTTGTTCATAATCTACTAAGCACTCCAAAAGATCATCTAAGTCACGATCTTTAGGAATATTCTATCGCTCAGTGAAACTGCTCATAAGTGCACAGTGCCGAAGCTGAGGCTACGTACGATTTGGGCAGAGTTTGTCACAGAATAAGGGGCTTCTTGGGAAGCAGGGACGTGCACAGAGTGGACTAAGGGCCATCTATGGAGCCAGAAACAGCTGCAAAAGAGCCGAGATGGAAAAATATGCAGTAAAACGAAGTGGAACATGCCACATGCCATGGCAAGATTTAAAGGTTCTATTAAAAGGTTTTTTTTTTTTGGGGGGCGGACTTTGAGTTGGAAGTGAAGGGACAAGCCGTTCCCAGCCTAATGTGGAGTAGCTGTTAGAAGACGCCTGTCTGTTAAGCGCACAAGAGACTATGTGCTAAGTCCTAAAAACATGCGAATCGCTCTGAATGCACCCAACATTAATGACAGTTCAGATGTACTTCCAGTGCAACAAAGCACAGTCCTTCTGCGCAGATCCTGCATTCGGGTCAGTACAGTCCTACCCCATGTGCATCCTGTTATCTACTTCACACATCACAATGAAACAAGGACGTACTCCTCTGCAACCTCAAATTCATAGATACCAAGGTCCAAATCAAATTTGCAGCAAGCTGCCCAGCCCCTGGCACCCACTGGATCCAGCATCACATATAAACAAATGTAAACCTGCGCTTGCATTGAATGCTATGCAGCTCCATATGTCCTATGTTCTTAATCAGACTACCACTAATACAACATGATCAGCACTATATCAGCCTACATTTACCTGCCTGATGTCTGAAAGGTCAGAACATGTCAGAGTTGCAGGTTCATGTCGCGCGTGATCTTACTAAAACAAGCCTCACAGGGTTTGATGACCAGGCCTGAGAACTAAGATACTGGAAAGATTTGCCTTCAGTAATGCAATTGATGATATTGGCATCACAGCTGATGATAGTATAACTAGAGACTCATGCTAGTCTGATGGCTCGGTCCCACCAGTCTTACAGTAAACGTGTTTTCAAGGAACTGCAGATCCTGTTTACATAATTGCAAATTCCTGTGCAGGCCTAGTAGCTGCTTGGGAGAGAGCTTGAATGGAGCTATGGCAGAGATCCAGAAAGCCCATTAGAGAATGATCTGTTTACACGGCTTCAAAGTTTCCCAAACAAATATTCCGTCATGACGTTTGAGAAATTCCAAGAAATCAGTGAGTCTACTCTTGGAGCTCCAGTGGCCAATGCAGTACACTCACTTACCTCGGCCTCAGGTACTGGACACTGATCGTGGGTTAAAACCCACCAATAGTCTCCAAACTTGCCATACAACATTCAAGAATAAGTGGACAGCAACTCGGTCAAGATTACAAAAGGGAGTACAAGTTTCCTTTTCCTCCAATTCTTATCTATGAGTTCATAAGGAACATTTGAAGATTTCAAGAATTGACACATGCATCTTTCTACAGTGAGTTCTGCGGGTCCTTCTGTTGTGACCTAAACTTACTGCCTAGTCCCGCTGTTTAACCATTGCACACACGAGGCTCAAGGAGAACCAGGGAGGCGAGAGATCACACTCTCCTAGCCCAGGCGACCTGAACGGCTGCCACCAGTTTCAGGTTTTAGTTATTGACGTGCGTGTCTCGTGACCAATCTTATAACAAGGCCAAAACTTCCTTGGTGGTTGCTATATATTCGTAGGACCGAGTATTAGGCGTGTGAGTCGTTGTTTCAAGAAAGATAAACTCAGATTAAAGTTATAGATTATTATGCCCATTGGAGGGCACACTAGACGATAATTATATACACGTGGATTATCTAATATACTTGTAGGAGACATGAGGGCAAGAATATCTATATATGGTGTACAGTACAAAAGGCGAGTTAGAATAATCAGTTACTGTGGTGTTTGCTTGGGTGCCAAGGGAACCGCATGTGGGGCAGGTGTGGCTGGATGCATGTGTGATGTTATCAAGGTCCTGCGCTCAGGTACCCCCCCTGGATCAAACAGAATGAGCCGCCCCTTGCTCTCTGGACTTATATAGTGAGGGACAGCCACGTGGCATGCCCCTTACACACCCCTGGGACGGCCTTTGAGCTCCTCCCACTCAGGTCAGGCAGTTTCTGATACAAACCAATAAAAACGGTCATAACTCGGCTGGGCATTTCGACAAAAGAACCGCGCCATTGGGTTACCATCCGACCGTCTGGCCCCTTTATTGACGCCTGGATATAAATAACATGCCCATCCTATGGGCCCTCAGGGTTCCAGTTCTGGATGTAATCTCGTCCATGCGTCCTGAAATTGGAAAGTGTTGGCTGTGGAGAGTATTCCGCCTGTTATGCGATATGGACTCGCCAGGCCCAGTTAATGAGCGGATCGCCTTATGAATCGATATGAAATATCGGAGAGACGACAGACTTGGTTTTTGATTACTGAGTCTTTTGAAGCTGGACTTGCATTTGGTTAGGGCTATGAGATTCATGAGTTCTTTTGATGGGTTGCACACTGCTTGGGCAACTGCCTATAGAAAGGTAAATTAATTTTACACAGGGCTTGTGCTGTGGTGGGCGTGTGATCTGACTGATCTGTATTAAGGTTGGGATGGGAGGATAATGAGAGAAATGTCAGAGAGTGGGGGATGAGAAATAAAAGTGACTTCTACATCACACTTCATCTCCTCCTAGTCATGATCAGTCACGCTATAACTACAGGAATCCTAGAGGAACCAGTGTCAGTAAAAAGAAGACCATTGTTCCTGGCACCTACATCATCTCTGGATAAGAGCAGTCAAGGTTGAGAAAATTGAAAATCCAATATTTGTCCATCTATGCCCAATTGTCTGCACAGGATGTGCCACATCCTGTCGAGAAATGCATCGGCTTCAGAAAGAAACCGCTATCTGGAACGCATTGAGCTTTCTGGACAAATTTTGGGATTGTTACCAAATGTTCGTGCTCTCCTACGACATTTTGTGAAGATTTGTTAATGCTGTTCTTTAAGTGCATTGAATGTGATTAGTGTTGACCATGTGTAAAGCACTTACTCCATCTCATACAGCACGGAGCCCACCCTCTCAGTCACCGCGTGGTAGTGGGGTAGCAAAAGAATGGCGGGGGAGATAGGGACGCCAGAAGAACTGTAAAAATCCTACTCCGTATCTTTTTCATTGCACAGAAGGTTTGCTGGTGAAGGTCTCATATAAAAGTCGCTCTGTGTTCGTGCCCAAAGAAATGTCTTAGTGTCCAACGTATATTCAATGATCAGCCAGAAGGAGTCCTAAAGGTGGTATGCCAAATTGGATGAATCAAAGCAACCGTATCATTGCAAGATCTGGAACTCTTTGATTTGTTCAACTTGAAGGAGACACATACCTTACAACTATTGGGTACCTGGTAGTGGCTGTCACAGATGGTCTCTGGAAAGAGAGCACAGTGGATCATGGTACTTCACTTCGACAACAAGGTCAGGATACACATACCATCACTTGTTGAATGAACCAATTACCGTCTAATTGAGAGTAAATCTCTACGCAGAAAGGTCTTCATCATATTAATCTAAGGTCTACTAGTCACTGAAATACCTGCCTTCTTGACAAGATACACAAAAAATCTACTTTTGCTCGCAGAGAACATTCTACGGGTACACAAGGTTACGCCGCAGCAATCAATGGGACTCATGATTGCTACGTTTTGTCATCGCCATGATCTTGGCTAGGGTGCATCATAGGAAACTTTGACAATAGACCAGGATAAGTAAGAGACCGCACAAGATTTTCCTCATTTTAAAAACCCATGTTTTACCAATTTGGGCGCAGCACCCATTTTCTACGCATCGCCATACCCATGTATGGGTAAAAGAGGAAGCTCAATGGTACGTGAGAGACCACATGATTTAGAAGATTACATTCCTTCTTTCCTTGTTCTGGATGAGACAGTCTATTGAGGTCAGCGTTTTAGTCTAACAAGGGAAGACACAAGCTGAGGCACCTGCACGATGGAAGACAAGGAATTTTTTAAGATTTGGAAAAAGGAGTTTGCCAAGCTGACTCCAACTGCTGGGTAGATACCTAACTTTACCTTTCGAACTCCAAGAATTTTGTAACTACCAAACATCTACAGCAAGCTGGTGCTAGATTCTCTTCTTTAAAACACTCCTTAAAGAGGAGGAGGAAACGCATGAAATGGGAGAAAACAATTATGTGGACCTTTATGCGAAATATTTGACATAAGGACCATGCAGAACCTGCACCACCATTAGAGGAAGGAGAAGAATTGTAGGTCCTCCCATCTGTTGCGCCGTGTATTCACTCGCCCAAACCTAAACAAATTAGTGTTGAGTTTGATTCCATACGCTCAGCCATGAAAGCATTTCTCCAACAACTGCTCCTACAAAGGCCTATCTCGACAAACAGTTCCTAGGAGTGCTATCCGCTTCCGTCTAAGAACCTGCTGCTGTAATGGCTGACATACAGCAAATGTTTCACTGCTTCATCGTGAGGGAAAATACCACTGGAAATACTACCTTAGATTTTTTTGGCCACAAGGACACTAACATCAATAGTGACGTCATAGACTACCGGATTGAAGGTAACATGTCTTGGCACATACCCCCTCTCATGCGTCTTCTGCAATCTAGGACTTGAGAAAGAACCGCCCAAGCAGGAGATGAAGGAGTAGTTTGGATCAGTATGATCGTTCAAGTTTGTGGAGAAGAAATTTTCTATTGTGGTATGATGGAGTCATTAAATCTTCCCTACCAGCAAAGAAAGCAATTTGGTCTCCTCACAAGACTCCACAGGAAATGCTGTATAGTGCAAACTCAGACTTCACAAGGATCATCTCTACACTGTCCGAGGTTAATGGCGTGCAATTTGCCCGTGGTTGAACCATGCTTTATACAATTTGAAAGACTTTAATTTGGCTCTGTATTCCCCTCCCATTCAGCGCAGCCTAAGTTTACTGTGGGTCGCTCAAACAAGACGATGCTTTAAATTTCAAGTGTCACCCTGTGGACAAAATCCTGGTTCACTAAGCGGGGGATATTGTGTCTGTATGTGATACAGTGTCTATGAACCTATTGTGATTTATAGCTCTCGCTGAATCACCATTACATGGGAAGATGCTACTGAGTTGTAGACTGGGACACACAGTACATATGAGATACATACAGGCTGGGAAGCATGGAAGAAGTTTTGAAAAGTGTTGGTGCATTTCAGGTCCCATCTTGTTAACGTTCCCAACTTCTTTACAGCTGCTGTTAGGATAAGAAGTTCTTGTCTTTCTTGGATGCAATTCCATGTAAGCTCCATTGGCTGCAGTAGCCTACCTAGAGGGTGTCTGACGAGGATCAGCAAGCCACATGTTGGATATTCTCCTAGGGCAAAAGCGCCATGCTATACTCACCAAAACCTGCGCATTTGTCCAAGACTCTGACTTTGCGCAAGCTGTCCTAGATAGAAATTGCTGAAGTCTCTCGCCCTGAACAGTGCATACATCCCTACTGACCTCAATCCAGTGAGCCGTTGGAACAAGATGTTGCCACTGCTCAGGTCTCATTGGATCACCATGTGGGTGATCCTCTAGTTTCTTGTTTCAGGACTCTGGTTCACTACCTAATGGAATGCAAGTTATGATTTGGTGGAAACCTGAGTAGACAAGGAGATGTCGGAGCCTGAAAAGTTCTACAATCTATACCATTGTGGTTTCCTAAGATAAGATTCAAAGACATACGATTTCTGCGTTTCTATCTCGATGGAAAGACTCACAAGGGTGGTGGTTAGGCAGCTAAAGGATGGCTGAACCTGAAGAATGAAATCATTTTTATCAGGAACTGTCATTTGTACCTTTACTCATAAAAATGTACCTGGATTTACCATGGGTATGGTGGGAAGTGGTTAGGCATGTTGCGGACTTGTGTTCCCATCCGAAGATGGGTTGTCTCTTGCATTGTTTTTCCATTGAGATTACTTTCTTCTGGAATGTACTGATATAGATTCTTGACTTATAATTGCAAGAAATATCAACTGTTATTCTCTTTTTTCAGGTTCAGAGAACATTTTATTTGTCATTATAGTGAAATCTAAAGATTACATATGGGGTGTGTTATGTCCAATGGACTTCATGGTTCTATTCCAGCATTGTAATTCTTATTACTGCTTTGCATTGTCTTAAGTTTTGTCTCTTCTCGTCTTCCTGTATGTGTGAACTGAGCGGTTTCTGCCTCTCCACTCCTTCTAGCATTCTCCATCTTTCTGTCAGATTGAAGCACTCACGTTATCCTCATCCTCTGCAATCATCTCTGTAAAGTTATCAGCTGTTGCACCTACTACTTTGGTCGTTAAACTACAGAGATTCTGTCTGAATAAAATCTATGTTGGTTCTTCATAAAGGCGAAGCTAGTTAAGTTGATCAACTGTTCTGATGAGAATTTCTGAAGTAAGTTTTAATTTCTATACAGACTGCCATTAACACATATGGGCCTGATGAATTTCTACACTTGCTGTCAGATACGGAGTCAGAATACACATCATTTTTACCGAAGAACGAATGCTGTAAAAACAAAACTCCTGCAAACATGGCGCTAGTACGTTTTTTTTTTCTGACATTTGCTCCCACTTGAGAATTTTTTTTTTGCTGTTTCCCAGTATTTTCTATGGTTATTGTAATAAATGCATTAGAAAGTACATTTGTCCCGCTCAAAAATAAAAGCCCTTCATATGTCCTATGTAGTGTGGAAAAATAAAAAGTTTATGCTTTCTGATGGTGGTGGAAAAAAATTTAGAGCCGACATTATTTATGACATCTATCCGTCAGGAGAGGTTAAGCCACCAGATGGTCATCTGTAGAGTGTGTGTGTGTGTGTGTGTGTGCCCACTAGCAATGGTGCTGAAGTAGAATACTGCTTGGCTAGGTGAGAGACTCTAGGAGTATTGTAGCTCAAAAGGGATAATGTTCTTTATTAAGGAGTGGCACCATATAGATGTGTGCAGATTGAAGTAAACTCATTGTTGCCTCCATGAAATGATAGTTTGACATTACATTTGAACATTTTGTGGGGGAAAACCCTCTTCTTTGATCGTCGATAATGTCACCAATAATCAAGGAATCTAAAAATGTTTTGGTACAACTTGTTTCGGCCAAGAACTCAGATAATATCGAGACGCCTTGTTGGTAAGGGTGTTAGTTGTTTATGATTTCTGTTGGGAGGGTAATTGGGAATGCCATGACTACAAGCTTGGCATGATCACCAAGCACCGTCTAGCCTCATCAATGTTGTTTTGCCCGAGCTGAAGAAAATCCCGCAGTCAGGTTTGGAAATATAATAGTAGGAATTCCCCAGAGATGTTTGGTTGTAATAATAGCTCTTAAATAATTAATTGCCATAGTAATTATGCAGGGTCATTCCCTAATAGTCCTTTCTGGCATATGTCTGCACAATCATGTGGAAACTTGCAAGGTCAGAAGCAGAAATCCTGGCAGAGCTTATACGTGATGAGGTTAATATTATGCTAGCCATGTTTTATTTTTGTGCTAGTAAAAATTTCTACAAGTAATAAAAAAAAATTGTGGATACAATTTTATTGAATATTTACTTGTCTCGCCACGAGATGGTGCACTGAGCACTTGAGTTATCTTGAAGATGGCCCTGGCCATACTTCTTATAGTGCTTTAATAATTTATGATTCTGATTGAAATATCACTGATGTCATGAAGATCTATAAATTCTCTACTGAAATCTTGAAAAATATTTATGACGCAATGAACACATGTACATTGTGGGGTTGTGGTAAATCAATATACAATTTAAATGGGACAAGTGGTAGACATTTCACCTGTATTGTAATTTTTTTTATAAAATTATCCTTTTATTTATACTTTTTCAGCACTAAAAAGTCTGGAATTTTTTAAAAAGGAGTACTGTACAGTCAAAGCTGTAATCATGTGTGTGGGCGGGGAAACGGGGCTTGTTTGTTACTAACCTTTCCCCTGGAGCCAGTTTTGGCATCTTGAAAAGCCCTTTTTTTTAAATCGGCATGTGTCCCTTTTTGTGAGAATAAAAATTTTTCACTTTAAACCCTTTCCCGTGATTAGAGATTGTTTTTTTTTTTTCTGACACATTTTGCTTTAAGAAGTAAGAAAAATTTTGGCAAAAAAAGCTGTTTTTTTGTGAAAATATAAATACGGAAAAATTTTTAAAAATTTACCAAATTTCAAACTTTAAAAATTTCGCATTAAGACAGATAGAAATTATTCCATCAAAAATTTTAACTGCATTACCATATTTCTGCTGTAGGTTGGGATAATTTTTTTAAATGCTTTTTTTTTGACATTAGGGGGGTTTTGAAAATTTAGTGTAATTTTTCAATTTTCAAGAAAAAATTTTCAAAAAACTTTTTTGGTCCCGTCCAGTTTAAAGTGACTTTGATTGGCCA
>JAODAL010006331.1:0-134553 GCA_025379985.1 Phyllomedusa bahiana | reverse complement strand
CCCTGAAATACTCCATTTTTAACCGTGTGAACTAGCCTTATTCTGTAAGATGCTGCGTTTTAGAGTTTTTAAATTGCTCAAATCTTATTCATACAGGTGTTAGCCCTCCCCCCAAAGGGTAGCCCCGCCCACTAAAGTTCACATGTTTCTACATTAAAAAGAAATTTTGTTTATCATTGAGGGGGCGGGGGGGTTTGAAAAAACTGCCTTCTTTCATGACTCTTTTCGGGCTAAAAACTGAAATTTAAATCTCAAACTGCAGCATCTTACAGAATTAGAGAAAGCGGGGAAAAACAGAGCCTGACAGGGCTTGTGCTGTCCTCACCAGGGGGCAAAAAACTGGGTGGGGTTCCCTTGAAGGGAAGCTCACATCATGGGTTTGGACACAGATTCTGGGCCCGGATTCTGCACTCTGAATCGGCATCCAACCGGAGTGGACACTTTTTAACGCTGTACCCTATGTAAAATCGGAATGGTCATTCAGATGGTGCTGATTTTACGCAAGTCAATTCTTTAGCGCGGGTGACGCGCCAATAATGGTAAAGTGCGAGTTTGAAATGCTGTGACCCCCTCCCACCTATCTATGCCGCAAAGGGAATGAATAAACCAGACCTCAGAGCACTGGGTGTATAATTCTGTCCTCTATTATTCTGTTAAGTTTATTTTACTCCTTTGTGGCATTTGCAGTACAACAACCCCACAGCAGTGCGGCAGCAGCTGCCCAGCAAGGAGGCTACGAACCCCTGCAACTAAGGCCCCTTATAACGGTTCCGTATGCATCGCCAGGTATGAAGGGGGGGCCCTCTTTGCAAGCAAGCTCTCGAAGACCTGGAGAAAACCTCTGGCCATGATCATCCGGATGTCGCCACAATGCTTAACATATTGGCCCTGGTATACAGGTAGGGGACCTGCTATTGTGTGCCCTCTAACCGAAAACCAAAGATTGCTTGCGGGATTGGGGACTTAATTAAATAAAGTTTGCCCCCCCTTGTCAAGATCTAAAACTTATTTTTTTTGGTTTGGGATATTGGATCGGGCTGAATCTGCAATAAGTGCACTTTGTACTGGGCCATCTACAAATTGCATGCAGAGGATTAAAGGGGTTTTGCCACGATCTCATTTCATACCTCCTGTATACAGCTCTTCAGCTCTGTGTGCTCAGAAGGGGGCGTGTGTGATCTGGCATGTGATTACATGTGACCCAGCAGGCTGACCTCACCAGGCCTTTCATCTCTGTAGTCAAAGAAAGGTCGGTTTATGTAAAGCATTGTGAGTAGCTGAGAGGTAATGTTTTTGCCTCCAGGCACAAGGGTCCTAGGTTCAAATCCCTGCAGGAACCAAGCCTGTGGATATTTTTTTTTTTCTCTTTATCAATGCACAGACCTGATTGAGGTTTCTTTTTTATTTATTTGCACTGTTTGACTAATTACTAAGGAGGACAGGAGTAGAATGACAGCACCGGGGGTTTGAACACGCAGTAGCTGCCTGAGAGGAGAGGTGATGTCTGAGCATGTGTGACCAAGACTAAGGAGCTCTCAGCCCTGGTCGTATCCCCTGGAGACCAGCTGTAAAGAATGGATCACTAAAGGAGCAGCTAAAACAAAAACGGTGCAGAATTTTTAATAATGATGCATGGTGAAAATGTTAATTTCATTTGCGAGCTTCCCACGTCAATTTTACTTCGTGACAAAACCCCTTTAGGGGAGGCCGTACAATTTTTTGGGGGAACTGTGATTTTGTGACGCTGAAGTCGGAATTACTCAAGGAGCATTTGATGGACAGGACAGCTTTCAGGTGTAGTCAAGTTCAATTAGTGCTTAGATACAATGGACAGCCCCTTAAAGGGGTTTTCTAGGTCGTTATAATCCTAAAATCTTTTTAGGATATGGCTGCCCTGCTAAATAATAATACTTATCCCCTTTCCTGCGTTCCAGCGCTGCCAATGTCCTCCGTGTGTCGGTCTTCTGTGTTACTTCCAGCTGTGGCCAAATGGAACGTCACCTCCCTCTGTAGTCATTGGTTGCAGTGGTCACGCGCCATTTATTGAGGTCACTTTTAAATGGTGACGTTCCCTGCGGCCAGAGCTGGAAGGAAGCAGAAGACCGATGGACAGCAGCAGTGCTGAAAAGCAGGTGAACGGCCAGGTGAGTAGAAGCTGATAATCTCAGAATACTGCTGTCCCACTGAAATAACCCCTTTAACACCAGCTCCAGAGACATTTATATGAGTTTCACACACATTCTGTGCATGGTTACATAGTTTATAAGGCTGAAAAAAAGACAGTTCAGCCTATTCTATGATGTTTGGAAAAAAACCAGCAGAAGCAGGTTTTTAAAAAAAAACAACTTCTCATAATCCCCTGGTTACTATCTCAACGTAAAAATTACATAGTACGATTGAAAGAAAAAAACACGTGTCCATCAAGTTCAACCAAGGGTGGGGAAAATGTGGGGGAGGGAGACGAGGATTTCAAGTCCAGCCTCCCCACTGGTGAATACCCTGAAACCCACAAAGCAAGAACCAATCTGCTCCAGGGGAGACCCAGAGCCACTACCAGCCCGGATCCAGAATTTTGCATAGCTACGTACGTATTAATAATCTTTAGTTTCAGGTAGATATCCAAGTCTTTCTTGAAACTCCCAATTGTTCCTGCTCTGACCAACTCCTCAGGCGGCTATTCCACAGATTCACAGTTGAATGCTTTTCTCCTCTAGAGATTGAATCCTTTTTTCTCTCTTATATTATTACACTATAGAAATGCATACAGACATTTTTTGAGCTTTTAGGGCCTTATGTATGAAAAAGGTCTAGCAGTAAGACTGTCCTTATTGACCATAACAACCAATCACAGCTCAGCTTTTATTTTACCAGTGCACTATATGAAATGAAAGCGACTTGATGGTTCCCCTAAGGCAACAGGACAGCCCTTTCCGGCTGGAAAAGCTTAAAACATAGGGCCCTTTTTAAAAATTCACCATACAAGTTTCTACTGGCAAGAGTTCCACATCTCACTGCCTACATAAAGAATCCCTTTTTATGTTTATGTAGAAACCTTCTTTCCGCTTGACATAGATGATGCCCCCTTGTTTCAGATCCAACCCTGGGTATAAATAGATCATGGGAGAGATCCCTATATTGATCCTTGATTATATTTATTAGATCTCCCCAAAGCTGTATTTTCTCAAAACTAAATAACCCTAATTTTGACAGTCCAGTCAAGGGCCAACCCTCAGGACCTGAAGGGAGGGAATTGATTTATAGTTGCGCCTCTTTTTTTTTTTTTTTTGTTTTTTTTTTCCTTCTAATCGTTCTTGTAGGTTAGAGGCTTCAGTGGTGTCACGTTCCTATGGGGAACCTTGAGAAGTGTAGCTGTCTCGAGATGTGGACTTTAATAGGATTTAAAGAGGTATTTCCATCAATGGGATATGCCATAAATATCTGATAGGGGCAGGATCCACCTCTGGGACCTGCACCTATCTTGAGGATGGGCTCCCGAAAGTCACTATGCAGAATAAACAGGAGGCGGTGCTTCTGCAATACACTCTGTTCATTCACAGGCAGGCGGTATTCCCATAGAACAGAATGGAGAGTATTGCACAAGTGGGATCTACTTTCTGTCCTGCACGGAAACTTTCAGGGGCCCATTCTCAAGATGTGGGAGCCGCCTCCTGGACCTGCACCTATAAGACCTTTTATCATGTCCTTTCAGTGTGTCTGAGATGGGAACAGCCCTTTAAGACTCTCTGGTGGATATTTCTCACTAATTTATAACTGGTCTGTTGCAAAGTGCATCTATTAGCACTGAGGTCTTGGGTGGGACCAATGGGCTCCTGCTTGTCTTCCTAGTGACCTAATATGTTACTGAAGCTGCTTTAATGAGGAATACCACAGCTCCTGAGCAGACAATGAGAGGAATATGCTCACAAATTGTCATTTATCCTATTGTCATTTATCTTATCTTCTATTGTGTTGTTTAGGGACCAGAACAAATACAAAGATGCTGCCAATCTGCTCAATGATGCATTAGCCATTCGTGAGAAGACCCTAGGAAAAGATCACCCAGCGGTCAGTAATGGTTTCTTTTTGTATTACCTTCCCTTCTCATCCTTTCTGATTTGTGCATAAAGTGTTACCATTAAACTCAACAGGAAAAGTTGCTAATGATGTGGCTGATACCTGGGAGCAGCAGGTAGGGTCCTACAGACGTCTACACTCCACTTGCCAATCACTTCTAATAAGCACTGCACACCTAGTTCTCTTGGTTAAAGCAGCGGTCCTTACTGGAGTGCTGGATACTTGTGTGTTTTTTGTTTTTAAATTTTGGGTTTCAGTGGTTCCTCAATTTACATTAGCCTCAGGATATTTTCAACATACAATGGTATGTTGAGTGTGGTTACAGGATACAATGTCCTAGACACTGATCCGGCCTATTATTATGAATATTTTACTAGTAAAACCTCTGTATTAGTGAAATGCATGCAGTGATTGGCGGTCTATAGCACCTCTCTACAGTACAGTGCATTACAACATGTCCTGTAACTGCTCTACATGTATTAGTGAGGTGCATGATGTGATTGGGTCTATAGCTCCTCTCTACAGTAAAGTGCATTACAAAATGTCCTGTACTGCTCTTACATGTATTAGTGAGGTGCATTTAGTGATTGGTGGTGCTACAGCAAACCCCTCTAAAAGTACATGCATACTACAAAGTCCTGTATTGCTCCTTTCATGTATTTAGTAGGTGCAATGCAGTGATTTGGTGGTCCCAAATAGCACCTCTCTACAGTACAGCAAATACTACATGTCCTGTACTGCCCCTTACATGTAAATTTGTGAGGGGGCATGCAGTGATTGGGGTCTATAGCTCCTCCCTACAGTAAAGTGCATTACAACATGTCCTGTACTGCTCTTACATTATTAGTGGGGGTGCATGCAGTGATTGGGGTCTATAGCTCCTCTCTACAGTACATGCGGTACTACATGTCCTGTACTGCTCTTACATGTATTAGTAAGGTGCATGCAGTGATTGGCGGTCTGGTAGCCCCTCTCTACAGTATCGACAGAATCTGCCCTGTTCAGATGTGTGAAGTGATTTTCAGATGCAAACATGACACCAATAAATATGCGGCGGTGTGAATATCCTGGAGTCAGAGAGAAGAACCGCTGCTTTAATTGAGATTTACTGCTGTAGAATGATGTCCCATAATCTGATATTGTTGATGTTTGTACGTTTTATCAAAGACTTTTCATGACTAATTCTATTGATTTTGTAGCTACCAGTTGATTGAAACAGGACTGGTACACTCTGACACGTCTGTAATTACTAAGGGGTCGTTCACACAGCGTTTTTGGATCCGTGTCGGATACGTTTTTGGATCCGTGTCGGATACGTTTTTGGATCCGTGTCGGATACGTTTTTGGATCCGTGTCGGATACGTTTTTGGATCCGTGTCGGATACGAAAACGCTGTCGATCGGACCCAACACGTATCCAACACGCAGCTGTGGATGCAGCAGGATCGCACCCTATCATTTTAAATAGGGCTCCTGCTGTGTCTTTCGGACCAAGAATTGACATGTCAATTCTTGGAACAGATCCGAAAGACGCAATGAGACGCATCGGTGATCACTCGTGTGCTACACTTCTTTCACCTGGTGTTCAATGCACATTGGGAAAGAAGGAGATTCATAGCCATAGGTGTAACTTTGGTTCAAAAAGTAGGGGGACCAGTTTTCCCTCCTCTCCCCTCCCTGCACGAAGCAGCCGCCCTAACCCACAGGGTGCGGGGGAGCACCGTAGGCCCCCCCGGGCTGGGGGGGCCTAAGCCCAAAAACTTTTGTGCAATCCTTAAAGGATTGTCTCATTAGAGCTTTTACCTGTCATGAACCTGGGAATTGAACTGAGGGGTTCTAGCTTGTCTGTCTCTTTTTGCCCCCCCTTCCCCCCCTCCCATCAGCACACGGCACTACAACTTCTATACAGGGGGGGGGGGGGTTTGCTCTCAATTCACCCTTTTTTTTTTTGGGGCCGCCCCTTTTTACAGGGGAAGGGGGTGACAAGTGTAGAGAGGAATGTGAATGGTGTGGGAATAACAAAGAGAGGAGCAGTGTTCCTATATCCCCTGCTTAGCTTACAATCCCCCCACATCTCCAGAACAACAAGGAAGTGACTATACTCAGGATGTCTACAAAAAACAGGAACATAAAGTATTCACAAGCCTGTCGTAAGAAATTTGATACCCCAGTTCCAAAGACATACATGATTATAGTAACAGACAGGGTCACTGCTGTCACATCTATCGTGTAAGAGCAAGGAAGCAGGCACACAAAAGGGTTAATCCAGGCAGCTCGGACACAGATGCCAGAGTCCTGCCGCCCCCCTCCCTCTACACAGAAGCATTCTGTGCGGGAGGGCTCTCTGCCCCCGACCTTCCTTCAAAGGTGATGAGCCCATTCAGACCTGACAGCCATAAGATAAGGATCAACAGGTCGGCTAGCTATAGAGATTTGAGGAGCTGATGCACTCCTAAAAACCCGGGCTAGCTCAAAATCAGAAGGACATTTTTAAGAACATATATTGCAAAGCTGCATTTTTTTTAAAGATCTTTTAATTAAAACCCAATCATTGTAGCGAGACAACCCCTTTAAGGTTATGAGTAGCTCTCGTGATAGTAAGTTTTACAGTTCCCTGCATGGTTAAAACTGTCAGAGAACCTGGCTATGCCCCCCCCCCTCCCCCTTTGCTGAGGACAGCACAAGCTAGTGTCAGACATGCTGTTCCCAACCCTGTGTCCCTTATTCTATAAGATACTGTAGTTTTATAGTATTTAATGCTCAAATTGGGCAGTTTTCAGCCAGAGAAGAGTCCAGCTTATTCATGAGCAGGTGTTAGCCCTGCCCACCAACTGACAGCCCCACCCACCTGACAATTCACATTTCTACCTATTCAAAGTAAGAGGTTAATCAGTTGTGAAGTGGGCGGATCATAAAAACCTGACTTTATTTCATTACTTTTTTCTGTCTGAAAACTGCACATATACAGTATATACTTTACTCACATGCGCACACAACGCCTAGCACCCTTGTCCCCTCCTTACCTATCTCCTGTAGTCTGGTGCAATAGGCAGCTTCTTCTCCCACTACAGACAGGGGAGGCAGGTGCCCACGATTCATTTCGGCAGGAGCATCTCTTCTCTCTGGGGGCTGAAAATGGGAAGGAATACGAGGGGAGGGAAAGATACCTACACAGCCCCAGATACAGTGTGCTGTCCTATGAGCAGCGTTCTGATTGGTGACGCAGCCCCTGCTGACTCCTGCTCTATCGATCAGTGCTGCCCTCACTCTGCTCTGACATTTGAGGCTGCTACCTACTCTGTCTACCCCCCCACAAGATGTACAGTAATATAGGAGGCAAAGGGTTAACTACTTGCTCCTCTGTACATTGCCCTCCCCTACTTACCATATTCTCATGCTTTCATATGGATCATTTTTTATTGAAGTGGCTAAAAATGGGGGTACCAGTCCCCTCCGTACCTCTCTAAATACACCTATGTTCATAGCTTTCTACAAGAACTATGAATGACCGTAATTGCGGGACGCATTTCGGGCATATTGCAGCGCAATTACGTGGCGAAATATGCCCCGCAATTACATCATGTGAACCTACCCTAACTGATCTACACTAAACCCTATTCTATTATAACTGGCAGATTCTAAGTACTGAATCCACATAGCCTTACCCTCCCTAAACCCTGCACTGAAAAAAAAAAAAAAAGTGCTGGACCGACATCACCAGTGATTAAAAATATATAGGAGAGAGACCCCCAGTGTGTTTCTACAACCATAGAGTGGTTTCATCAGGGATGGAAATGTGCATTTACAGGCATTAACGTAGTGGGCGCCTGTGGCTAAAATACCAATTACCAAACAACTGTTTTGTGCGGTTGCTTGGTTGTTAGTGTTTTAAAATGTTTAATAAATTGACAACTGGATGTTACTGTTGCCCTTGTGATTCCCTGACAACTTCCAGTACATGCTTAGACCATGTTTACACGGCTTAATTACGACGCGGGGCGGAGCGGTGGGGCCCATAGACTATCATTACTAGCGCGCGTATACGGCCCCCGGTAATTTACAATGTCACCCCATCTCCCCCCGCGGTGGATTCGCCGAGCAGGGAGTGGAGACGTAATCCATAGTTCTCTATGAGAACTGTTGATTACTGTAATGACTGGGATTTATTTCAGCCCGTAATTCGTGCAGTACGTCACGTAATTACGGGCTGAAATACATGCCCAATTAAGCCGTGTGAACATGGCCTTAGTGTCAGTGTCTAGGAACAGGCCATATTGATCAGGGACTGGCTTCACCCAGTTGTCAGCTAATAATAAATTTCCAGGAGGAATACTAGCGGTATGTTCATACGGCGTGTTCAGTCCGTGTTTACGTACGTCTATAGATGCGCGCTTGGATATGTGTTTCGGATCCTAAACGGACCCAAACACGCATCTAACAATGTGCAGTGTGATTTACATTGCTTTCAATGTAAAACACGCATTGGAGTTCTTAAGAAGTGATCACCGATGTGCGTTTTCTTGCATCTTTCGGATCCGTTCAAAAAAAATTGTGATGTCAATTCTTGATCCGAAAGACGCAGCAAACAGCCTATTTATTTATTTAAAACTATAGGGTGCGATCCTGCTGCAGCCAAAATGCATCCAAACACGCACCTGCATGTTAGATGCGTGTTGGGTCCAATTGACGCTGCGCTTTTGTATGTGATTTTCGGATCCAAAATGCCGGGTGAACATTCCCTAAAGGAACCGCACAATGCGGCGGTATAAAAATAAGGTGCTCCCTAAGGCTATGTTCACACGGAGTAATTGTGGGGCATACAGTACGCTCCGCAATTACGTCGTTGTTTGGAAGCTTGAGCCGACCGGCGCGTACACCCGCGG
The DNA here is from genome assembly GCA_025379985.1 of Phyllomedusa bahiana. NCBI lineage: Eukaryota > Metazoa > Chordata > Amphibia > Anura > Hylidae > Phyllomedusa > Phyllomedusa bahiana. Next base: position 125,597 of record JAODAL010006331.1, on the reverse strand, counting down.
GATGGGGGCGTTCGCCCGCCCGCCGGCCCCAATGCATTACTCGCGGTGCGTAAGTGCTGTGAATAATTGACATGTCATTTATCTCCCTGCGGGGAGAGGAGGCGTAATCCATAGTTCTCTGAGAACTGTGGATTAACGTAATGACTGGGGCACATTTTGCTCGTATTTGAGCGCAGTACGCCGCAAAATACGCGGTGAAATGTGCCCCAATTTAAGCCGTGTGAACATAGCCTAAGGGCGTGTCCCCACGGCACAGTACGAATACCGGTCAGTTTATCCGACCGGTATTTGTCCTGTTTTCGGGCCGTGCACACAGCCGCTGGGGGACGGCTTTTCTCCGTTAATCGCGGAGAAAAGCCGTCCCCGTTCGCATTCACATGTTCATATTCTGTCGGAAGAATGAACATGTTGAATGGTTTTTGGACTGCTGGGTGCAAAATCCGTGTAGTGGGGACTGCTGCGCGGATTTTCCATAGCGGTCCATTGTAAAGTTTGTCAGCCGGTTTGCAGACGGTTTTCAAAACCAAAAACCCGTGCCGTGGGGACCAGCCCTAATTGTTCCATGGGAAATGCAAGAATTTCCTGAAGCAGACATGTCTGGGGAGCAGTCAATTCCCTTAAGATCAAATTTACTGATTACTGGTGTGGGCATCAATCTGTCCCGCGGGCATAAGGTTTGGTTTGTGCTCTCTGATAAGGTTGTGTAAGTGGTTTGTAGTGAAACCAGCTTTTTGGTTGATGCCCAACAAGATCAATCTTGTAAAGAACAGTAATGATAGGTGGGAGCAGTAATAAATGCATTCACTGCTACGCCCTGCAATGTGAGGTTTATTGCTGCAGTATCTGTATCCATACTGAAGGTCATGACTCGTCCTGCTCAGATCCACCTATCCTAGGGTTTGGCCTCCGAACCAATAGACCCATATTCCGAATTGTGCCCGGAGACCCGTCCAGATGTGTCCAGTCGCTGTATGGTATAATCAATATTGCTGATTGTAATGGAGCTGATGTCGTGTCATCAAGTCGGTGACAGCCGAGCTTCTCTGCTGCCCTTTAATGCTAATGTCTTCGTTTATCACATCTCGGTCTGAATTGATTTTCTTCACGGAGCTTCTCCTTGGAGACGCTTTGTACTTTGACGCGATTGTGCTGTGATTGCTGCCTGTGGGTATTAAGAGGCTTCTTACCATTTGCAGGTTGCGGCCACGCTTAATAACCTCGCCGTGCTGTACGGGAAGCGGGGGAAGTACAAGGAGGCTGAGCCGTTATGTAAGAGGGCCCTGGAGATCCGCGAAAAAGTAAGTTCCAGAATGAGAGAGATTGACTAAGCATGTGCTCTAGGAAGTGTCTCCCCATTTTCACGGGGTCCCTTCAAAGGCCCAAACCAACATTGGTAATGTTTATCAGGTTTCGCCCCCAAATTCCTTGAAAAATAATGAATTTCACCGTGATAATGTTTTTATTAGGATGCCAGAAAAAAATTACCTTTGGGGGCCCCCCTTGAGGGGTTGGGAACCCGCCGGAAAGCCCGTCTCCCGAACACCCAGCGTAATTGCAGGGCGTACTGTACGCCCCACAATTACACCGTGTGCACATAGCCTTAGGGTATGTTCACACGGCGCAATGTCAGTCCGTACTTTGGCGCAAGATTGCGCTTCACTATGCCAACATTATGGTAATTCATAGATCTCATTGAGAGCTATGATTACCTGTTCTTTCCCCCAATGCACAATACCCCACCTGGGGAAAGAACAGACATGTCAATTCTTCCTGGTGATTGCGCGTCAGGATGAATGACAGTACGTGCTGGCCAGCGTGTTCCTCTGAAGCGGCGGGCATATGGCAGCGCATACAGTACGCCACTATACGCCCGCACTATAATCGTGTGAACATACCTCAACACTTAAAGGAGGTTGTACCTCCATATAAGATACAGAAACTGTCTAGTACATCTGTTCATGTTAAATAGGCCTGCACATCATTCGACCTGTGGGGCACATGCAGCCCACCAAAGCATTTTTTGCAGGCAGCAAAGGCCCACAAAGGGGTGTGGATTGTGTAAACTGCTTGGTTCGGGGTGGGGGTAATAACCGAAGAGAGGAAGGGTGGAGGTGGGGGCGGTTCCCAGGATGTCGAGAGAGGGGATGGAGCATTGCAGGATGGGGGAGGCCGCGCCCCGGGCTGCCGAGAGCGGGAGGCGTACGGGGGAGGGGGGAGCGCCTTGGGCTGCCGAGTGGGTGTTCCTGTTGTGTTTGGATGGCCTTTCCAGGTGAATCTGGGGTGGGGGCCCTTTCCAGGAGATCTGGGGTTAGTAACCTGTCACTGAAAATGTGGTGTGATATGGTAAGTTAACCCCTAAAAAGCATTAAAAGACCTTACCACAGATTAGAATGGGGGTGGAAAGATCAGACAATTATATATATATATATATATATTAATATAATATATAATTTATTTATTTATTTTAAGTGTGATTAAACCTGATTCCTCAGGATCTGTTTAGCTGCGTTAGATGTTTGGTGGGGTTAAAGTTTACGGGAAGCTTCATTATAGGCACAGCCTGGCCATGTGCTGCTTAATGGGGAGTGTACAAAGAGGAGGGCCTATGGATACTAATTTGCATATTTTGGTGCAAGAAAAACCTCCCCCCCCCCCCCCCCCCCACACCCAAAACACACACACACTTCCAAGACAAATAAAAGGTGACAACTAGCTTATAGGGCCAATCCCACCGTGCACTTTAATGGCATATTATTGACATGCCATGGAAGCATAATAGGTGCAGGTCCTGGATGTGGGATCTGCACTCATCTCGGAAACGGACTCCTTAAAGGGTTGACTCACAATGGAGAGGTGGTCCCGCTTGCACACGACTCTCCTTTCCTATGGGAGGAGTACAGCCGAACACACTGCTCACATGTTCTGGGAACTCGAATAGAATGAAGAGTACTGAGCCAATGCTTTGGGGACTGATTCCTAAGATCGCCGCCGTTCCACACCTACCAAACTTTTGCATATTCTATTGATGTGCCATCAAAGTGCATGGTGGGAACGCCCCTTTAACACTACTTGGGAACTGCTGTCACTAGACAGACTCTTTTTAGAGGTGTTGTCCAAGTTTTTATTATTTTGTTTAATTTAATCCCGCTTCATACTTGCCTCTGCACTCATCCCTTTTCCAGCGCTGCAGCCTCCAATAGTCTCCCTCAGTTTATATTTTCACTAAGCTACAAAAGGCATTGGCTTTAACGGTCACGTGCCAGTCCCTTGACATCACCGCTCCAAGAAGTGAATGGCATGTGAGCAGTGATGTCAAGAGAATAGTAAGTGGGCAGTGAAGCAGTGGAGTTTAGCAGCCTTTGTGCTCTGGGGTATAGGGAGCTTTATAGGGGACGGTAATACTTCTTGATAACCTATTTACCACTGTTTTAGGTGCTGGGCAAAGACCACCCAGATGTCGCAAAGCAACTGAACAACCTGGCCTTGCTATGTCAGAACCAGGGCAAATACGAGGAGGTGGAGTATTACTATCAGAGGGCACTGGAGATCTATCAGACCAAACTGGGGCCAGATGATCCAAACGTGGCGAAAACGAAGAACAATCTGGTAAGTTTTCCAAAGGGACACCTCTATCGGAAAGGGAGATTCTTGTTAAGGCGCAAATTTCTGGCATTTTTTTTCTCTTGGCAGTCCTATGCAATTAAAACTTAAATATAAAATCTTGTCCTTTTCTAGTTGCGATGGAAAACTCCTGAATGGCAGGGCAGATTAATCCTTTCTTTACTGCAGTTTAGCTGCATGTGGACTCATTACTAATAGTAGGTGATGTCATAGTGATTGCGCTAATCTCGGGACAGGGATTGATGAGATTAAACTAGATCAGGAGGGCAATGACAAGAGCAATAAGTGAAAGGATAATGGGTTTATCGTTTTATGCACTGTGGTGGTTTGCAGCTTTCTTCACACTTATCAGGTCTTGTTAATAAGACTTGCCTCTCTCGGATTGCTTGTTGGCCTGGAAGAGAACTGTTGAGCGATCTCTACTGCTGTGCTATCAGGGCTGACAAAGGGGGAAGGTGTGTGTGTATAGATTACATATACACACACTGTGTGTGTGTGTTTGTGTGTGTGTATTTTATATGTATTTGGTGGGTGTTTTATATATAATATATATATATATATTTATATATATATATATATATATATATAAATATATATATATACTTAGTTTATTATATATATATATTTTTATATATATACACACACACTGTGTATGTGTGTGTGTGTGTATGTATATATATATATCACGCACGGGATGGGGACTGCAGTTTTGTTCTTAAGTTGAATTTGTAAGTTGGAACAGGTATATTTATTAACTGTAACTCTAGCACAAAATAGTTTTGTTTTGGATAGTGCAGGAAAGGGTTTTTACATTTGTTTTGCTGTCTATGGCTCTGTTAAGAAGATTTTACTTCATGTGCTGCATTGGCATGCTGGAACTTGTTGTTCCCCAGCTACTGTGGAACATGGAACTACAAGTGCCAGCATGCCCCATAAGTCTCCATTTGTAACTTGGGGACAGATGTAAGTCAGAACGGTGTAAGTCGGGGACTGCCTGTATGTATGTATGTGTGTGCATGTAAAATATATATATATACATACACACACACCCGTGTATGTAGAGAGAGATTTTATATAATCTTTTGCAAAATGCTTGTCAATGTGTGGGGAAAAAACCCCTTTGATGGTGATGTCATTTGTATTCTATGTTGGGGTTGAGCGCTGAAGTTCTTATTCCATGTTCCAGGCTTCTTGCTACCTGAAACAAGGCAAGTTTAAGCAGGCCGAGACTTTATACAAGGAGATCCTGACACGAGCACATGAAAGGGAGTTTGGATCTGTCGACGGTAAGGATTGTGCTCTACAACAACACTGCTAATGAAGTTATTTCTCTGTAATAAAATACAATGCTGTATGTGTTAGGACGTGTTGTATTTTGCGCCTTCAGATCTAGGCATAGTTTAACTGATTTTAGCCTGTGTTAGTTTAGTGGCTACAGCTTTGCTGGTTGTTAGGTTTAGGTAGTGTTCACACGGCTATGAATGGGACGTATCTCGCCCCGTATTTCGCGCCGTACTGCGCTAAATACGGGGCGAGATTCGTCCCAGTCATTATGGTAATTCACAGTTCTCATAGAGAACTATGGATTATGTCTCCTCTCCCCGCTCGGACAATACGGTGAGCGGGGAGAGAAGTGACATGTCAATTATTCACGGCGTATACGTGCCGTGGATAATGAAAGTCTATGGGGCCGGCGGGCTGACGGCCCGCTTCCGAACACATGGCGCAGTAAGTCCCGCAATTATTGCCGTGTGAACATAGCCTTATAGTTTGTTAAAATTGCATATATTTGTGTGTTTCCAAGAGGTAACACTAATTTTGAGTGATGAGGTCCCATTCACATCACAGCTTGAGGGTATGTTCACACGGCTTATTTTGGAGCGCATTTCACGGCGTATTGCGCTTAATACGTGGGGAAATGCGCCCCATAATTATGGTAATTCATATCTCTCATTGAGAGCTATGGATTACACCTCGGCCTCCCGCGCATACAATACGATTGTATTGTATGCGCGGGGAGATCAGTGTGCGAGTAAAGCATGTCTATGGGGCCAGTGGGCTAACGCCTGTTAAACACCACCCCTCCCCCGCGGGAGTACACACATGAGCTCCTGAAACACACGTTGTATTGCGGTGCGTACCCAAACCCTTAGGGTACACTTAGGGTATGTTCACTCGGCTTATTTGGATGCTGATTTTTCAGTGCCCCAAACCGCATCAGAACCTCGCCTGAAACACGTTTCTTCAGGAGTTTGATGCGTTTCTCGGTGCATTTTGGACTGATTTTTTGGATGAGGTTTTCAACACTGTTTTCACCCATACAAATGAATGGGGGAAAAACCATGCGAAAAACGTGTCAGATGCGCATAGAAACACGCCTAAAAACACGCCAAGGTGTTGGACGATATTTTGAAGCTTTCCATTGATTTCCTTTGAGAATTTTCAGCGCTGAAAATGCTTCCAGAATTGACATGATGCTTCTTTTTCAATACCCAAAACAGCCTCCTAAGAAGTGCTTAAAATGCGCGTAAAAACCTTGTCATGTGTGAGCAACGCTGTTTTACATAGGAATCAATGAAAATTAACTGGAAGCGTTTTGGAGGATCTTTTGCTGTTTTGGGAGCGGAAACGCTCAGAAAACTGCTCCGAAAACGGCGTCAAAATCGGCCGGGTGAACATACCCTTAGCCTTTGTTATTGGAATACCATGATAAAAGTAACCAATGTATGCGGAGGGGGGGAGAAATAGGGTTTATAGGGCAATTGTCTCTTGAGCAACATTGCTCTATTTCTAAATCCTATAGGTTTTTATAAACATAATTTTTATTAAATTTTATCATAAACATAATAACAGCTGTCCAACTGCTGAGATACAGTTTGATACACAAAGATAATATAAGGCATCATTAGTACAAATAAGAAAAATACCAAGCAGATACTACAGAGTCGCACTAATGAAATACTTTGGTGTCGTAGTAATACGGATGAAGCAACAAGACGGCTCCATCTTCACTAAGAAAGAAAACAAAAAAAATATAATAAAAAGTACATAAAAACAAACCCCCTTCCCCCCATAAAACAGCGGTACCCATATGCAGATAAGTGTTACAGACATAATCACATACACCCATGTAATTAGGTAAGGTCTGGAATAAAAGGTGAAGAAAATAAATACTGTACTGGTACAATGCTACGGGACAGTCGCACGGACCCCGTCCTATGAAGCCCGAGGGAGAACATTGGAGAGCAAATTCACCCCCAACTCTGGCGCAGTTACCAAGGGAATATCCAGGGCATGGTGTCAGGATACGGCTGAGGTAAAGCTCCCAGGTTACGGGATATGGACATCCAAAGCCCCCAGAGTACCTGCTAGTCGAGAGGAGAGATACCAGGAGGTGTAAACAAAAGGCTGCATGATCTCCTTGATCTCCTGGCGGGTGTAAAAGTTACCTATGAACTCCTGCCATTTGTTGAAAAATGTAGAGCATTGGGTTTCTTTAGTCCTGATAATGTCAATTCCGGGGCTGTGGAGTCGGCAAGCCAAAGCCCCGACTCCTCAATTTCCCAAACCTCCGAATCCGGACTCCGATTCAGACTCCTGACTCCCTCATACATGGCGCATGTTGAAGTGATAACTTTACTATAGTAAAATGGTTACATCTGGCTTTTTATCACTTTATGATACAATAATCAAGCTATTTAGGTAGAACAGACACTGACAAGCAAAAGGATAACAATGTTTTGAGCTTTTGAATGTGTAGAAGAGATCTGGGATCAGATTTTGGTCAAGATATGATTGAATCTGATTCGGAGCCCAGAAGGATTCAGGCAGAGCTGAAAACCAAAGGCAGATTTCCCAAATACTAACAAAATAATAAAAATTTACATTTTGATTTTTAGGAGTAAAACAGTAACAATGCAGTTACAGTAAAGAATATGCAGAACTAAGCAGATGCTAAATACTTGCAAGTCACATTTATGTATAAGATGGGTAAGATGACTGTCTATAAAATTGCTCTTTCCATCAAACTAACTGGACCAACTTATATATTTTGGGAGTCGGTCCATTTTATGACGACTGACTCCTGCAAAATAGGCTCCGACTCCACATCCCTAGTCAATTCTGTCCATTTGGAGATGATGTTTAACCACCTGGATCACTTCCTGCAATGTTGGGACAGTTGGTTCCAACCATTTGGCCAAGAGGCTTTTTTTTTTAGCCGCTAATTAAAATATATGAAGAATTGAGTGGTTCCTAAAATGTTGTGGTAAATTATGGACCAGGAGCTGTGTTGGCTCTAAAGTTAAATGACATCGAAATTTAAAATTCAGAGTTTGTATGACTGTCTCCCAGAACTTTGTGGTCGCTGCACAAGTCCATATACTATGGACAAGATCCGTGCGGGGGGTGCCACACTTGGGGCAGGATGTCAAACGATCAGGGCAAGCTGGATGGGGGGGGATATTAAAACGGTAAATTGCGGAATGGGCAATTCTAAAGAATGTGTCTCTCCACTTCTCATTAACTATATATTTATGGCTCTTTAGCCATCCCTCGAGGATTGTATTGGAGATCTCCTGGTTAGGGTCGATCTTCTCCCACTTGGCAAAAATCCTGCAAGGCCCCTCATCTCCTGGACCCCTATGAAGGCCAGCATTAGCGCTGATAGAGAGTGGTCTGTTGAAGAAGTAGGGCCAATGACATTATCAGAAGTATTCAATTCAAAAGGGGAAAACCGCCCATGCCCTTTTTGCTTTTTTTTTTATAAAAACTACTTTTTGGGGGGTAAGCCAAAAAATGCGATGGGGGCCCAAAGGTTATTTTTTTTAGATAATTCTGAAAGATTTAAACCCCTTTTGGGGGGTCGAGTGGATAAGGGGGGAAAATATTAAAACCCCCTTACTCCTCCAGATTTTAAAATTTGGGGTTATAAAGGGCCGGGTTTTTGAATTCTGGGTTTTCCAAGATGGGAAAGGTATTACTTGTTTTGGTAGGGCAAAAGAAAAAAAAGGGTTTCTCAACCCTTTCCCCAAATCCAATGGGGTTTTTATGTGCCGTGTATATAAGTAAAGATAAGGGGATCACATTTTTGAAAATCTGGCACAAAAAGGGGTTTTTTTGGCCCAAAAATTTAAGTACATGGAGCCCAAAAAAGAGAATGCGTTTCCCTCTGTAGGGTCCTAGGGCCTGCCGGTACCATTGGGGGGACCTTTTTTTTTTTTTTTTCCCAATTTTTTTTTTTTTTTTAAAAAAAGAATTTAATTTTTAAATTAATAAATCAAATCAGCATAAAAAGGGAAAATAAAAATAATGCAACACCCATTTCTGAAAACCATCAAAGTAGAATGGGACATAAAAAATTTCTAATTAACTTTTTTAAATGGCTTTTTTTATAACCTCATGAATTAACACAATGCTCCTGGATTGGAACCTAAAAAGCAAAAAATTAAAAAAAAAATTGTACTTTTTTTAAAATAGTGGTCAACAGTTTTGAAATAAGATTAGCGGGAACTAAAACAAAATCACCCACCCAAAATTTTAATTAAACAGAAAAAAAAACAAAAAAAAGTGTTCCCCATTAGGAACCCCCCTTGGAACCCCCGGGCCCCAAACAAATTATTTTATATTAGTCAGGGGAAAAAGGGACCCCAAAAAGGATACAAAGAAGGGTTTTATATGGGGTTTTGAGTATTCGGGGGAAAAATGTGAAGGACCCCCCAACCCCTTCCATGTCCTATTGTGCTTTTTCGAGGAAAGGTTTGGGGAATTATCTGCTTTATTCCTCCATTCTCTGTAAAAGGGGAAAAATTCCCCCTTAAACCAGGATGTGACCCGGACGGAGTTATGGGGAAATTCCAAAGTTTTGGGGATCAAAATTTCTTGCTGCTATAAAAAAAAAAGAGCAGGGAGGCTTCCCTTTAGGGCATGGGTTTGTTTTGGGTGGGAACATAAAAAGGAGCACAGGGGGCCCCTTTTTCCCGAAAAAGGTTTTTCCCCGGGGATTAATTTAATTATGTCAATAAATTGGCCCCAGAAAACGACTTCCCAAAACACCCCCACCAGATAGGGGCCATTATCCCTGTTTTCCCCACTTCTCCAGCAAATAAAGGGGACTGGGGGTTTAGTTTTTTAAAGGTGGGCTTGGAAAACCCTATCCCTCTAGCCAAAAACTTTGAAATTTGTTTTTTGGACCCCGGCAAGAAAAAAAATTCCCCCTATGTTTTTAAAATCCCATGCTTTCCCCCCCAATTCGCATCATAAATGAGCGTTAAATTTTCTTTTCCCCCCTCGATTTTGATAAGGGGTTTTGTAGGGTTAAGGGTAGTAATTATCATGTTTTTTAAAACTGAAATGAAAAGGGGGCTGGGGGTTTTTTTAAGACACATAAAAGTTTAAAAATTCTTTTTTAAATCCCTATGTAAATTTTAGTTTCTTCTTTTAAATTGTAAAAAGGGTTTCTGTTTGGGCATAACTGCAACCCAAAGTGTTGGGTTTTTTCCCCTAAAAAGGTATTAGTGTTTAAATAATTTTTAAAGGAGGGGGTTTTGTCCAAAAGCCCGGTTTTTAATGTGAAAAGTTTGATTTTTTGAGTCTTTTTGATATAGAAAGGGGGGAAAATTAGATATTAAAAAGGGGGCTGTATTCCCTTTTAAATCGGGAAAAAGGGGGGCCCCCGTCTGGTAAGAATACCCTATATTTTGGACCATACAAACTGGGGGAAAAAGAAGATGGGTTTCGGGAAAAACAAGGGGTTTATTTGGGGGTTTTAATTCTTTTCCCTTTTCAGATTATATGCCCAAATGGTAGACTGATAATGGGGACCGTTTTGGGCCCCCTTCCCCATCTAAAACCCAAACAGGGGGGGTTGTCGTAAAGGGGGAAAACCCATTCAAATCATTTCTGGTGGCGGCCCCCCCTACATATTATGTTTTAAATGCCCGGGCCCAAAACCCCAACCCCCCCCTTTATTTTGGTTTGGAACAAAAATGTCCCCCTTGCAATTTTGGGCCCTTTTTTCCCAAACCCAAATTTTAAGTGCGTAAATTTTTTATTGATCCCCTTTGGAAGAATTTTTAGGGAGTTTTAATGGGATTTCGGGAAAAAGGGTTTAATAAAAAAACGTGGTAAAATATTTTCATCTTTTTAGGGATGTTCACCCCTCCCCCCCCAAAGGGGGAAATCCTTTTTTTTACCATCTGCTAAGGCCCGTTTTAAATGAATTAATAGGGGAGCTTTATTTGAGGTTGTAAAAAATTTTTGATGTAGCGGGTTTTTGTACCCCCTAGGTAAGTAAAGATTGCTTACCCATTAAAAGGGGAATTATGTTTTATTGGGAGCCCCACTCCCAAGACTGGGGGGTTAAGGTTAATGAAAATCTTTTAAAAAAAATTTACTTTAAATTTTCAAATTTTGGGGCCAAAAATTCCCCTTTGGGATATTCATTAGACCGGGGGGGAAAATGAAAAGGGTTTGTGCAATGTTTTAAAAAGTGGGGTCTTTCCTGCAAATTTCAGAGCTTTTGTATTGTGATCCTTTTTTGGTACCTCTCACTCCCCTTTGTTTTCGGGATGGACTGCATCAATTTCCAAAATTTAATGCAAAAAAAAAGGGTTATAGGGCCCACCCCCTGCTGGTTCCGTTGGGATCTGAAAACGGTCTGGAAAGGGCCCCATTATTTTTTTCCCTGGGCGAAAGGGGCATGATAAAAGGGAAAGGGATTCTTTTAAAAATTAACGGAAACCCAAAACCAATGTTTGACAGGCAGACTGCAAAAATCGCCAGTCAAATTTCTTCGAACGTTTTCCCCCCGAACCCAAAGGGGGGATCATGCAGGGGGTTTTTTTAAATGAAAAAACGTGATTTATGTTAAAAAATTTTTTTTTGGGGTTTTTTTGTCCCTAGTTTTCCCTTGATGGGACAATTTCCCACCTGTTCAAAATGTATTTTTTTCCCAAAAAATTGAATTTGGGTTCTCAGTGCAAAATTTTAGCAAAAAATTTTTATTATGGGTTTTTAAAAAAGCGATATAGGTCTAAGCTAGGGAAATAGTTTGGGGGCCCTTTAACCCTGGCTTGGGGATTACGGTGATATTTGTTTTTGAAAAAAAGGAAAGGGCGGGAAAAGTTAAATTTGGGGGGGAAAATTGAGTTAAATGAGTCAAAACAGGGGTTAGCTAGTAGTTCCTTAAATGTTTTTAAAAATTTTTGCGTATCCCCCATCGGGGCCCTTTGGCCCTTTTTGCCTCCCAGGTAGGGAAAAAAGGGTTTGTTTGAAATTCTTTCGGGTTTGCAAATGGTGACTTAAAATTTGAGAATTTTTTCTGGGGGTAAAAACCTTGGGGCGTAAAGATTTCTTAAAAATCCCTCCAGAGACCCTGAAGAGTGGGTACACTAGGGAGGTTTACAGCCCCGATGTAAAAATTTGGAATTGTTCCAAAATCTGTGGGGTGGTGTGTAACAAACAAACCAGTTGGTGTTTAAATAGAGGAGTAAAAAAACGGGCTCTTTTTTTCCGGGCGCCCTTTGCAACATTTGTTTGGGGCCTTATTCCCTCCAAAAATACAATAAAAAAGGCGCATATCTGTTTGAAGCGACCCAGTTTTTTTTTTCCCAAAAAGCTGTTTAATTTAAAGTCTGACCTGGGGTGTTTTAACGCCATTCTTTTTCTGCAAGTGGGGTTTTATAGTTGCCCTCCAATAAAAGCCCAGTTTGAGTAAAGCAACTGCATTTTTGGCAAACAGTTTCTTTTTTGGGGCCTCGCCCCTTTGTTTGATTTAAAACTCCGCCACCAACATTTCAGGGGTTTTCCCCTTTTTAATCCTGCGGTGTAGGGGATCGTGTCATGTGTTTGTGTGAAATTTTTAATCGTTTGGGTAATTTCCGCACGAAAAGGGGAAACCTTTAAGGGGGAATTCATTAAGTTCCTTTTAAAAATTTTTTGCTGTATCAAAAAAAAGTAGGATTTGCAATGTACGGGAAACATGGTAAAGGAAAAACCCCAATATATTACCTTTTAGATTTTTTTTGGGAGGGGATGACAGAAGGGTATGCTGTACCAAAAAACCCGCCCAAATGCGACTGAAAACCCTTAGGGGGGGTTTTGAATGGGAAGGTAAAAAATCCCCATTTTTTTAGCGTGGCTAACTCTCCAAGTATCAATTTTAGCTGCATATTTATAAAATTTTTTTTTTTTTTGTTAAGTTTTTTCCATGAGGGAGTGGACGGCCAAAATTAGGTGTAAACCTCGGTTGAAGGGCAAAATTGAAGTCCTCAACAAAATATTTTTCCCCTTGTGCATAAAAAAATTTTTTTTCCCAACCCAGAAATTTTAAACTAAAGAAAGTGAGTTGCCCCTTGGTTTTGGGGGGCATATATTTTTGCAATAGTATAGAGGCTGTTTTTAAATTTTAAAAAGGGAAAAGACATACCTGCTTTGTCTGTTTTTGCCCTTTCTGTACTTTGCAGGGGAAATTTTTTTATTTTATGAATTTTGCCACCCCTTTTTGGGTTTTGTGAGTGGGTTTCCTGCTTGAAAACCCAACTTGGGGAAAATTTTTAAAATTTTTGAAAGATGAGAAAATCCCCAAAAAATAAGGGGGTTTTTTCTGAACACATAATATTGAACCTTCTCTTTGTGCATTTTTGTAAAAAAAATTTTTGGGAAATTCGTTTCCTGGGTACGTTGAATCCCTAAAAAATTAAGGGATACTAGGTGAAGACTAGCCCATTAAAAAAAAAAAAAGTTTTTAAATGGTTGTTGTAAACCCCCCAAGGCCCCCCAATTCCCCACAAACAGCAGCAAAAAATTAAAACATATAGAAATATAGCTGAACTTTAACTCAAAAAAAAGCCCAACAGCAAATGGTAAGGCCCAAAAAAAAATTAAGGAAAAACCGTTTCAGCAATCATAGCTTCGCCCAAAAAAGGATTTCAAGTCGACAAAATTCCTTTTGGGGGGAAAAAATCTACCTGAGGAAGAGAAAAAAAAAAAAGTTGTTTTGAACTTTTGGGATACAGAGTAAAAACAATACACCAAAATTTTAAAATTCAGTTAAAGGGCCGGGCCCGGGCGGGACTTTTAAACTCCATGGGGCCATTTCTTTTAAATTTAATCTATAACGGGTTTTTCCAAGTATGACGACCTACAAAAGTGAACAAACAGTAAGATATAATTTTTAAGGTCCCTTAAAATTTGTTATTGTTTTTACACCCCAGGGGAAAAAACAATATAAAACATTTTTAGTTTAAAACCCCTCTCACGGGTTTTTGAAACCCAAAACCCCTTTTTTAAAGTGGCATTTCCCCCTTTTTAAGCCCCGGGCTACAGTCTTGAGGCGCTATGTGGTCTTTTTTTCTTTTTTGGGGAGAGAGATCGATGGGGTCCCTTTGGGGATGTATGTTTATCTGCCACTGCTGTTTTGAGTTTTTGTGAAACAGTTTTCCCCGTCTGGGCAAGGTCACTGGAGGTAGCTTTTTAAAAGAAGGAAATTTTGGGAAATCCCCTTTGGGGGATTTGAAGGAAAACTGTGCCAGCATTTTTGTGCCCGACATTAGGGCCCAAAAGGGTAACCCCAACGGGAAATTTAAATTTTGGTTTTGCCTGTAAGGGCCGATTTGCCCGTGGCCCGGTTTCAGCTCTTATTTGTAAAGTTTTGTCTAGATGATCAGGAAATAGGGAAAAATCTTGGCCCCTTCAAAAAAAAATAGCAGGGGGTGGTTTTGAGCCCCCTTTTTTTTAATTTTCTTTTAACCCCGGGGAAAGTGAATACGGCCAAAACAAACCCCTTGGTCTGGCTGGGGCTTGGCTTTGAGGGCCAGCGCTCGGGGTGCCCTATTATTTTTGATAAAGGAAAACCTTTATTTTCCCCCAAAAATTTTAATTGAACAACTTTGTTATGATTGTCCTAATTTTTGTGTCTTTATTTTTTCTGAATTTCCCCCACTCTTAGGCCCTTTTTCCCCAAAGGGTTAAAATGGGGGGAAGTAATTCGCCCCCAGTTACGCCCGTGTGGCCGGGGGGGGGGAAACGGAGGGCCGGCCTTTCGCCGGCCCCCTTACAAACATTGCTAGCGGCGCGTTTTAGCCGCTAGAAAGTGACCTGTCAATTATCTCCCCCCTCGGCGGAATTTTCCGCCCAGCCGGGGGAAAGGGGACGTAATCCATGGTTTTTCTATGAGAACGGGCGATTACCCCCAATGGAATGGGCCGTTTTAGCCCGTAATTTGCGCATTTCCCGGGGGTTTAAAAACACCGAAAAAACGGCCCCTTTTTTAAACCGTTTTGAAACATCCTTTCTTGGGTTTCCTTTTATTGCAAATTTTTTACATCTAAATTGGGTCGTAAGCTTGTTTTTGGGTTTGTTTGAATGGGAATTCCCTTCCCGGATGGACGGGGGCCCCGGGCTTTTTGGAAAAGATTCAAGGTTGTGGCTTTAAACCTGAAGGCTGAGACACAGAAATGAACCCCCTTTTGAAAATTTCCCGCCCTTTCCCGGACTTTTTAAGTCTGGCCAGTGCTGACAAACACTCTTTGTTGGGGAACAAGAAAAAGCAGCGCCCCGCAATTCAGGGGGATCTTTTAATGCGAGCAAACTTTTTTTCCCGGGTTAGTTGGGGAAACAATTTAGAAATTTTCCTTCCCTAATTTAAAGGGAAAAAACTTTTCAGCAGGGGTTTAAAACCCCCTTTGGGGTTTATGCAATTCAGGCTGGGA
Organism: Phyllomedusa bahiana; assembly: GCA_025379985.1. Classification (NCBI taxonomy): domain Eukaryota; kingdom Metazoa; phylum Chordata; class Amphibia; order Anura; family Hylidae; genus Phyllomedusa; species Phyllomedusa bahiana. The sequence goes on along the minus strand of JAODAL010006331.1, from coordinate 110,265 downwards.
AAACCCGGTTTTAAAACCAGTTTGTTTTTCCCGCCACCGGGAGTTCAGGGGTTAATGCCCCTGATTTGGGTTTTTTAGACAAGGGTTTTTGGGGTGGCAACAAATCTAACAAAGGGTCCATTACAGATCCCCAAAAAAATGTGGTGAGAGGCTTTGGGTTTAAGGGTTTTTTTAGGAAATGCAGGGATTGGGGGGGGGAGTGATTAATGTAGCAATTTTTTGGTATGTTTCCACCTTTTTCTTGCCCGTTCTCCCTTTGTTTTAAAACCGGTTCCTTTCCCCTCCCCCCCTTTTGGTTTTGGCAAATCCAAAAATGCAACCCCTTAATTTTCTCCCAAAAAAATCCCCCTGGCCCAAAACGTTTCCCTTTCAGCAACTTTTGCCCTAAATTCCCCGGGAGGGCTGAAGTTTGTAAAAAAGGCCCCTGGCCCTGCCCCTTTCCCTTGTTTTGGCCCTTGCCCAAAAATTCATTTGGGGTTTTCGCTTCCTTTTTGGGGCTTCCCGCACCAGTAAAACTGTCTCCTCCCCTGCTGCTTGGGGAGGTTTTTGGGGGGGGGGGGGTAAAGGGGGAGGTGTTTTTGCTGCCTTCCATCCCGCCTAAATCTTTTTTGGGGGGGGGGGAGGGTTTAGACCTGCAGGTTTTGTGTCCCAGCTGCCAGGAATTTAGGTGCGGCCCCTTGGGGAAAATGGAACCCCCCGGTTCCCCGGGGGGCTTGCCCCTGTGGCCCGACTGGCCCGAGGGGGGAAAAGAAGTTTAGATTTGAGATCTCTGCCCGCTGAGGCATTCATAGACCCTTTTTAGGTTTTTCTTAGGACCCCTCCCTAAAAAAAGATTAGGCCCCCCCTTTTTTTTTTTGAAACGGCCCCGGCCCGGAAGGGTCTACTTTGCAGTGGGGCCCGTCCTCTTTTTCCCCCAAATTGCAGGCCCCCCCCCCAAATTTTTTTTTTAGGGGTTTTCCAAAAAGGTTCCTTTAGTTGGGGGGGCCCAAAATTTGGGTGATAGGGGCCCTTTCATGTATTGGGCTGGGTTCACACTTCATTTACTTGGTACGTTGTAGGAATTTGCCGAGGTATCGGGGGGGTGGGGGGGGGGGGTACACCCTTTTTGGTTTAAAGCACACAGGAAACCCCCACAATTTAAACATTTAAAATACCGCAAATAGACAAGCATTGTTCCAAAAAAGGAAATTTTCGTCTGTTTTTCTTTTAAGTCCGGGGCTAACCCTTCCCCCCCTTTTCTTCAGGGGGGGCCCCCCCCCCCCTCCCCCCCCCCCCAAAATAGCCCCCCCCCCCCCCTAATGTTTATTCCTTTCAACATAACAAAAAAAACCCAAATTTTTAAACCAGGTTTTATGTGCCCCAAAATAAAAGGAAAGGGGATCACCTTTTGTATTTTGGCACATTTTAAAAAGGGAATTTTTATCAATTGATAGGAGTTCAAAGTAGGGCCCCCGCTTTTTCCTTGTCAGGGGTCCCGGAGGAAGAACCTGCAAATGTCTCTAGAACAGAGGTCCTTGACTCCCACCCACGGCCACACCAGGCAGGCCATGTATAGCACGGCTGTCTTCACTTCGATGGTAGCTGCTGATATTCAGTCATCACTTGATTTGATTCTGTAGTTAGTATGTGGGCATTGGTGTTCATGCCTTTTTAGCCTTTCTTGACGGTGTAGGCTGTATGTAAGGGACGTATCACTCATGTCATCTAGTCTGCATTATTAATTTTTTGTTTGATTTGTAGATGAAAATAAGCCAATCTGGATGCACGCTGAAGAAAGGGAAATATTTAAAGTAAGTCCATAACCTCACCCTGCATATAATTCCCCGGTTAATACCATTGTACACTAGGTTAATAATAAAGATTTCTAAATGGTAATCTTGTGCTAGTTACCCACCTATTTTATTTATTTTTTTTTGCACTTGGGACACCTCTTCCAGTTTTTTCCTTCTTTAAAGAGGACATGTGACCTCTCCTGTCTGTGAGGGTATGTTCACACGACGTGTTGGATCCGATTTTGGATCCTTATTTAGATGCGTGTTTGGATCAGTCTTTCAGACTCTAAACGGACCCAAATACACATCTAGCAATGTGCAGTGTGATCTCCATATGAAACGCGCATCGGTGTTCAGACGAGTGATCGCTGATGCGTGTATACTTGACTCTTTCAGATTCGTTAACCCCTCCCCCCCCCCCAAAAAAAAACAGCCTTATAGAAAAATCAATCTTTATTACACCAAATAATACAAAACAATAACGGTGAAACAATAAAAACCAACAAAAAAATAAAATCTACACAAACCACCCAACAGAACAAGGCTACTACTCTCCACCATCTATGAGTAAATAAGCTGAAGAAAATACATTTAGGCAAAGGGCTCTTTCACATGGCTTATTTTGGGACTGATTTCAGCCTTAGGCCTCGTTCACACGGCTTATTTTGCCGCGGATTGGCGCCGTACTCCGCGCCGGATTTGCGCTTCAGTACGGCGCCAATCCGCGGCAGCAATTACGGTAATCCACTGCTCTCATTAAGAACAGTGGATTCCGTCTCCTCTCCCCGCTCGGCGAATCCGCCGCGGGGGGAGAAAGTGACATGCACATTATTTACAGCGCGGACGCGCCGTAAACAATGCATTGTCTATGGGGCCGGGAGCGGCGCCCCCGCCGCGCTCCGGCCCTGCCCCCGTTCCGCCCCTTATTTACGGCGGATTTGTGCGCTCAATACGGCTCACAAATCCGTCGGGAATAAGCCGTGTGAACACGGCCTTATTGAGCGCCGTATTTGCGCTCCAATACGGCTGAAATCAGTCCCAGTCATTACGGTAATCCACAGTTCTCATAGAGAACTATGGATTATGTCTCCTCTTCCCGCTCGGTGAATCCGCCGCGGGGGGAGAAAGTGACATGTCAATTATTTGCGGCGTGTACGCGCCGTGAATAATGAATGTCTATGGGGCGGCGAGCTGCCGGCCCCTGCCCCGCCCCCACTGCACGGCAGCCGGCGTAATTGCGGGGCGAAATCCGTCCCCGCAATTACGCCGGCAATAAGCTGTGTGAACATTGCCAAGGAAGTACAAGCATATAAGAACTAATGCGATATAAAACATACTTAGCCAACCAGCCACCCACGTGTGGAGAGGAGCCAAACCCCGACGTACGTTTCGCTCAAACACTTCCTCAAGGGGGAATAACCCCGTACATACGTCGGGGTTTGGCTCCTCTCCACACGGGGGTGGCTGGTTGGCCAAGTATGTTTTATATCGCATTAGTTCTTATATGCTTGTACTTTGCCTAAATGTATTTTCTTCAGCTTATTTACTCATAGATGGTGGAGAGTAGAAGCCTTTTTCTGTTGGGTGATTTGTGTATATTTTATTTTTTTGTTGGTTTTTGTTTCGCTGTTATTGTTTTTGTATTATCTGGAAATGCATTACTGAATCAGTCAGATGGGCGTTACCATTCCAGTTTTCAGAGGGGTGTGTCCCTGCATACACTGACTGTCAGCACTGATTGGACAATGCCAGACTGTGCAGGGACACGCCCCTACTGGTAACACCCAGATGACAGATTGGTAATGAATTTCTAGGAGAAATGACAGGGGAACCACACAACATAGAGACACAACAGACCTATCAGGGGAGGTCACCAATCTCTTTTCATTCTCATGGCAAATAAATTTGCTGCACTGATTACAGGACTTGGCCTCAATCTTGTTGTCTTTAAGCATTCATTCGCTGGCGTCTTTGAAAATGGTTTAAACCTAGACTTAATTAATTACCCTAGCATTAAACGTTTTATTATAACCGAGCTGGGGATGTTGCAAGCAAAACACGCAGAATTTCTTCATGATGTAATTTTTTATATTTCAAGTTGCCTGAACCTGAATGTGTTTGTGCCTTAGGGGAAACAAAAGGATGGCACATTTGGAGAGTACGGCGGCTGGTATAAAGCATGCAAAGTGGACAGGTAAGTTTTTGTAGCCTGAAGGCTCCTGCAGTTATTGATGTCAGGGTGTGGAAAATATGGGCCTTTTATATGAAAACTGCCTAGCAGTATGTCTGTCTTTTTTACCCATAGCAACCAGTCTACATACATAAAGCCCTGAATTCCTGCAAAGCTAAAGATCAGATTCACTAGGGCCTTAAAACTGACAAAAATATATATCTATGATTTATATCTTTTACTTTCCACAGAAACTGTTGAGAAATTTGCATAGTGTTAAGTATTGCTATACCACGGACAAATCTGAGCGGTGGAAACACAACTGCAAATGTCATGTGCTAAGAGGTTAAAAAGGCTTTGATGTGAGATCACTAGGATACTCCAGCAAAGTCTGATGGGTGCCGTTCCCAACTCTGGGACCTGCAACGATGTCCGGAATGGGCCCTTGAAGGTCTCTGCTTGGAGTGGACAGCCGGCTGCAGATGCGCAGAATCTCCATTCTGCTTTATCGGAGCTCCCAGTACAGGGGAGCGCTGTGTTCTCTCCATTCTGTTCTATGGGAGTTCCCAGTACAGGGGAGTGCTGTGTTCTCTCCATTCTGTTCTATGGGAGTTCCCAGTACAGGGGAGCGCTGTGCTCTCTCCATTCTGTTCTATGGGAGTTCCCAGTACAGGGGAGTGCTGTGTTCTCTCCATTCTGCTTTATGGGAGTTCCCAGTACAGGGGAGCGCTGTGTTCCCTCTATTCTCCTCTATGGGAGTTCCCAGTACAGGGGAGTGCTGTGTTCTCCATTCTCCACTATGGGAGTTCCCAGTACAGGGGAGCGCCGTGTTCTCTCCATTCTCCTCTATGGGAGTTCCCAGTACAGGGGAGCGCCGTGTTCTCTCCATTCTCCTCTATGGGAGTTCCCAGTACAGGGGAGCGCCGTGTTCTCTCCATTCTCCTCTGTGGGAGTTCCCAGTACAGGGGAGTGCTGTTCTCTCCATTCTCCTCTATGGGAGTTCCCAGTACAGGGGAGCACTGTGTTCTCTCCATTCTGTTCTATGGGAGTTCCCAGTACAGGGGAACGTTGTGTTCCCTCCATTCTGTTCTATGGGAGTTCCCAGTACAGGGGAGCGCCGTGTTCTCTCCATTCTCCTCTGTGGGAGTTCCCAGTACAGGGGAGCGCCGTGTTCTCTCCATTCTTCTCTGTGGGAGTTCCCAGTACAGGGCAGCGCCGTGTTCTCTCCATTCTCCGAGCTCCCATAGAACAAAATGGAGAGTCACACACAAGCGCAACTGGCTCTCTAACCTGAGCTGACACTCAATGACCTGTTGCTGAGATAGGTGGGACCCACACCGATCAGATTTTTTTTTCTCTTTTAAATTAACTAATAGTTTATTGAATAAAAAACTTTGGCGTATCCCATTAGTATGCCATCAGTCTATGGTGTGAACACCTCTTTGAAAGTGGTTCTGCTTATGTCCCACCTCTAGGACCCGCACCTATCACACTTCAATGGCATATCCTATCAATAGACTATTAAATTCTATGGTTGGAACACCCATTTAACCTCTTAACGCATTACCAGGTTACCTTTCTGACTTTGATGGCATATCCTATTGATGTGCCATCAAAGTTTATGGTGGGAACACCGATTTAAATGGGTCCCTAGTTAACCTGAATACAGGGTCTTCTGCTGGTGGGAACCACATAGATCAGCAGGGAGTTGATGGAAAGCCTGTCCTCAAGGGTTTAATTTCCCAATAGTGGGGCCGCAGGGGAAGTGAAGCATCCACAGTACCTATTGGCATTAGTGGGTGCCTCTAAAATGCAAGGACATCTGCGATCTTCCAGAGCAATAGCCACCGTCTGCAGAAGCATGAGTCCTCTCCAGACCCTCCTTTGTAATATCAGACTGCAGAGCCCTTGGATGTGACTCCCATCCGTTGCATTGCATGGATGACCGGTATCTGAATAATTGTAAAAGTAGCATAAAACGAAGTAACCTCTGTATTCAGCCCAACAGTGACCACAACCCTGAAAAACCTTGGAGCACTTTATAGACGTCAGGGCAAGTTTGAAGCAGCTGAAACATTAGAAGAAGCAGCGATGAGGTCCCGAAAGCAGGTAAGTAGCAACTGGTGTTGGTGTATTGTGATCTGTGAGCGCTTCGTTCCTGTGTCCTATCGTAAGGTACTGCCATTGAGAAGAAGCGAATTTATTCTTACAACAAAACACAGCCTACACATGTGTGATCCATTCCTGTCCCCATCAGGACTCAATGTCCGCTACAAATTTAATGGCCTATCCTTAGGATGGGCCATCAATATTCGATCAATGGAGATCTAGCTTAAAGGGGTTTTGCCACGAGTAAGGAACATGTCCGCCACTCGCAGCGCCGGCTGGAGATCTGGCCATGCTTGCGCAGTCTCTCTCCATTCTATTCTATGGGATTTCCCGAGTACAGCCGTTCGGCTCTGCTCAGAATTCCCATAGAACAGAGTTGGGACCTGCACCTATCAGACAATGATGGCATATTGTTAGGATATGCCATCATTGTCTATGGTGGCAAAACCCTGTTAAAGGACCTCCACCTATCACTGCACTATATCCTTCATTGCTTACCACCACAGCGCCACACTTTTGGCAGTGGCTGTGCTTGGTATTGCAGTGTACTTCTCATTGAATTTGAATTAGCTGTATAGCCAGACTCGGTCGCTTAACCTGAAGCTCCTGGGTCTCAATGCAAAATGTTTTTCCTGCATCATTAATTTGGTCCATGAACGGAGCCTTCAATGCAGATCTGAGGAGTCTAAAAAGGACATTTTAGGTACCATTTTAAAATGGGAGTCTGCTTATATAGTAGTGGAAGGCCACCTTGGGGCGTGTACACCCGCATATGAAAGCTGGGTCCCTGCACAAACACACTCTTAAAGGGGATTAGCCATCTTGTAAATTCATCGGAGGCTAGCTCATAGCTCTCTACGAGCTGGCCTCAGTGCATGAGAAGATGACATCACTTGTGCGATTCTTCCCGATTCAGGTCTATGGGAGTTCTTAAAATGTTCAGGGATACCCCCTTGGCTATGTTCAGACCTCCCATAGACTTGAACAGGGAGAACTACCTCATTTTTTGGTGTCCGCTTATAGCGAGCTATGAGCTGGCCTCAGAGATGGTTTTAAAAGATGGTAAAGCCTTTCTAATGCTAGAGCATAGTATTTGCAATTTTTCAGTTTATTGAATAATTTTAAATAGAATTGTCTATTGGCCAGAACACAGCTTTTTTTTTTTTTTAAGGGGTTGTCTGATTTGGAGAAAAAACAAAAACATTTTTGTGGGCCCAAGATGGGGCAAAAATTTAGAAAACCATAACTTTCTTTTTTAACTGGCTAAGGTCCTGCTGCTCTCAGCCAATCACTTCTACATGATCCTGCAGGCATCAGCGCTCTTTTCCTGTTTGAACAACATTTGACCATTGAGGCCTGTGATTGGCTGAAGGGTTACATGCTGATGATCTAAAAGGGGTTGTCTCACTACAAAGATTAGCTTTCAACATGTAGGGAACGGTAATTGAATACTTTTTTCAAATATATTGCTTTTTTTGCTTTGAGTAGATAAGAGAGATTTTATCTGCTCTAACTGCACACTGGTTTATCTAGGTTACCGCTCTGTTCTCCCCTTCTCTCTGCTCTTTGTCCTGTCTTAGAGCAGGGAGTGACGTCACCACAGGTTGGCACACAGGACACTGGCAGCTTGAGAACAGAGTAATTACTTTTATTTACTTTGATCTTTGAAGCCCTCTACTCTATAGAAAACCTCTTCTGCTCTCATGCCAGTGCAATTAGAAGAGCTGTGAATACAGAGCTGATAAGTCCATCACTGCTGTAGAACCACCCACAACCCTACCAGAAAGACGGAATGCATGAATCTGAAGTGAGACAACCACTTTTACATCATCAGCAAGTGCCCTGGGACTGCAGCCCAGTGCTGGAATGGACTGAGCTAGTTGGAAAGATGAGTCCTTAATTTTATTTTTCTATTTAAACTCTTCCACACTAAAATGTGTTGTGTTTTTTGACAACCCCTTTAATGACTCTATGGGCAGCACAATCACATCCTGATGTCTCTTTTTTTTCTTAATCCGAATCTGACCCCTTCATTAAATGATAGTTAATAGGACACTTTAAAAAAAAAAAAAAAAAAGTTAAACAAATTCATTTTATAGGAAACGTTCTAGAAAATCTGCATTTTTATTTTGACACTTTACAGTTTTGCACTTTTATATTGTTTGGTGTTGATGTGATTATATATGTTTTTATATTCTAGTCTTGTGGCTGTATTTGCATGCATTCATCAGTTCGTTTTCAGCATCACTTGGAGAGTTTTATGTGTCACATGAAACACTGGATGGGACAGGAGGGATTTTCAGCCAAATAAATGCTGCGAATGTAAGACTAGATAGACTAGCACTGGAAACTATGAAGCTTTCTTATTCTGCATTACATGGCTCAGTTGGCGTACATGCACACTGCGTGGTGTTAATGAGAACCTAAATAATTTATGCCCCCCTTGCTGAGGGCAGCACAAGCCAGTGTCAGACCTGCTGTTTCCAGCACTGTGCCCCTTATTCTGTAAGATGATGGAGTTTCAGAGCATTAAATGCTCAAATCTGCAGATTTTAGCCAGAAGAGTCATGAAAAGTTTTTTTGTTAAACCACGCCCACCTGAGGATATCCCTGCCCTTTGGGGCTAGCCTTTGGTGGGCGAGGCTAGCACCTGCTCATGAATAAGATTTGAGGGGTAAATACTCTAAAACTCCAGCATCTTACAGAATAAGGGACCCAGTGCTGGAAACAGCAGGTCTGACACTAGCTTGTGCTGCCCTCAGCAAGGGGGGAATAACCTATGTGACAGGTTCCATTTAAGTGAGCTGAGCATGTGTAGTGCTTTATAGTACTACAGCTGCTGGGAGGCAGGTATCATTTTTTTGGCGCTCCCTGATGGATTGATTAGTTATGTCTGCACCTTTGCAGTGCATTGCCTGGGCTCAGGTGTTAGATCTAAGCGGACTGGTCATGTCTGCTAATAGGCTGGCGATAATAAAACAATGTCCACTTTGGCAGAAATGTGAGAAAAACTTCATGCAGGTCCCTAGTTACAAACGGAGACTTATGAGGCATGCTGGCAATTGTAGTTCCATAGCAGATGGTAGCTGTGAAACGACAAATTCCAGCATGCTACAGCAGCACATGAGGTGAAATCTTCTTAACAGACGGCAAAACAAATGTAAAAACCCTTCCCTTTCCAAAACTAAAAAAAACTTTTGTGCTTTAGTTACGTTAAATAAATATACCTGTTCCAACTTATATACAAATTCAACTTAAGAACAAACCTACAAACCTCCTGTTCAAAACCCGGGGAGGGCCTGTAATTGTGAAAAAAAATATGTAAATTGGTGCTAGATGAAGCATTCCACATATACAATTTTTTGTGCATATATAGTCTCTCCCCCCCCCCCCCTCCCTTTTTTTTTTTTTTTTTTTTATATGTCCGAAAAGAAAGCTGGTAACAAAGGGCAAATCTGTCGCTGGCGATCTCTGCCTGGTCACCAATTGCAGGGGTGTCAAACGCCTTTTCACAGAGGGCCACATCAGCAATCTGGTTGCCCTCAGAGGGCTTTAGAGAGCACTAAGGTACCTGGGTAGAGCTGTTAGAGTTGTGCCACTGTGCACAACGCAGCTCTGTAACCAAAATGGTGCCTGCTCCCTGTGCTGACGCCACAGTCTCCAGAGGGGAGATGGAGATCAGGTCCTTCTGCATCCGGACCTTTTCCATCCCTGGTCACTGAGTAAGCTCTTATGGGCCTTGAGTTTGACACATGTGACTTATCATAAGGCTACAATTTATTTTAGTGGCCAGCATGAAATACTGCATCTCTCCCGTAGGGAAAAATGCATGGCCAGTTGCAGCGATCAGCTGATTAGGACCCATAACCTATTTCATTGTTGACCATTTATTTTAGTGGTCAGCTTGTAATACCTAATCTGACCCTAAAGGGGTTGTCTCACTACATGGATTCATCTTACCTCAGTCCTGTTTTCTCAGTTTCATTTTTGAATTCAGTATTTACTGGCTACTATTGGCCTGCAGTGAGGAGCTGCTGAGGACACAAGGTCTGTAGCTATAGCGACCAGCCCTTGCAGCCTATCGGGAGACATTGAACAGGTCTGTCGCTATAGCGACCAGCCCTTGCAGCCTATCGGGAGACATTGAACAGGTCTGTCGCTATAGCGACCAGCCCTGGCAGCCTATCGGGAGACATTGAACAGGTCTGTCGCTATAGCGACCAGCCCTTGCAGCCTATCGGGAGACATTGAACAGGTCTGTCGCTATAGCGACCAGCCCTTGCAGCCTATCGGGGAGACATTGAACAGGTCTGTAGCTATAGCGACCTGGGGAGCTAATGCAGCCCATACAGGAGGGGATATTTAGGAAGGAATAGATAGGACACTGCTAATGTACACCTATCAACTGATCGCCAAGATAACTTCATTTTTTTAATACAACCATTTTTGTGCCCAAACAAATTGATTTTACTTATCAATATCTTATAATTGTAGAGTTAGGGAACCTGCTGGGGACCGGGACTACTCGTACAGCAGCCTCCCACATTGACATTAGTTCTGATTGCCCGCAGGTGTCCGCCTCACGGCCGTCGCACTGTTTCGGCTGCATGTATCTGGTGTGTTCTTGTCCGCGGTCTGTTCGTTGTTGTATTGAAAATGTCAAGGTGTCCGTGTGGAAGATGCATGCCCCCTGGAAAGAGAACCAGCTTTCCTTTCCAGGCCTTGACATTTTGTTCGTCACTTTCTGCCTTTCTTACTTAAATCTCAGGGGCTTTTTTCCTTTTACTTGTAACACAAGGGTCCTGTCTCACAGGGACTAGACAATGTCCACAAGCAGCGAGTGGCCGAAGTGTTAAACGACCCAGAAAGCATCGAGAAAAGGAGGAGCCGAGAGAGCCTGGATGTGGTAAAGTACGAGAGCGGTCCTGACGGAGGGGAGGAAGTGAGTATGAGCGTGGAGTGGAACGGGGTAAGTGCAGTACACAGTGCGGGCAAATAACGGCTGACCGATCCGAAACACATGAACGTGATCCGCATGCTATGACGCTTATATTGTAATAATCAGAATAACATCCAGCAAATTTCCTGCCTGAAAGATTGATATCTCGGTAATCTCTCATCTGATCTCTTCTCCTTCTCTTACGATGCTGATTGACTGTCCTGGTTGATTTTATTTTTTACCTGATTTCCCTATTAGTAATAGGTTCTCTAGGTTAGATCACTCATTTCTAGTTTACCTCTTGATTCCATTGCTTAAAGGACTTTTCCAAGACTTTAAAAAAAGAAAAACTCCCTAAAACGTTATACAGAGCCAAGATAGAAAATGAACCCATACTTACCTCTCACCGTTCCAGTGCTCCAGTTCCTCACTGATGACATCACATTCATGGATCACATGATGCTGGTGGCAATTCCTGACCTCCTAACATGCAGGCATGTGACTCCTGAGGTCAGAGATTGGTTCACGTGATGCGGCACCCATGAACATGGCATTGGTGAGGGATTTGGGAAAGGAGGGGGACTGGCACTCTGGAACGGTGATGATAGAGGTAGGTATGGGTTCATTTTCTATTTGAGGACACAGTGGGAGGGAGGTTTTAAAACTCTTGGAAGACCCCTTTTAAATTACAGGGATGACATCTCTTATAGACTTTCTTTTTTTCCCGAGATATGAGATAGCTGAGCAGAAATGGAGTAGAACTCTGCAACGTTTCTTCAATATCACAGCAGAGCTCTGCAGTCAAGGCCATCTCAAATCTTCTTCGACATTAAGCCCTCTATAGATAACATCTCCTGCTCTCATGCCAGTGCAATTAGAAGAGCTGTGAATACGGAGCTGATAAGCCAATCGCTGCTATAGAACCAGGAACAGTCCATGGCCCAGCCTAAGGATAGTCCACAGTATCCAATAAGTGGGGATCTAACTTAAAGGGAATGTGTCATCAAAAATGACTTATTGTTTAACTCACGTTTTTATGTTAAACACAGAATTTTTGGTTATTTCTTTTTAACTTTCCAGATCACTTTTAATATTTTTTAATAATTCTTGAAGTCCTGCAGTTTTCACTTTGGCCACTAAGCCTAATATTTGTCTGACACTTCCTGTTCTTTACAGAAAGATTCTCGGTTGTCTGCTCATTATCAGCACAAAGAGGGTCAAAGTGAAAGGAGACACAAGTGTGAATAGATAACACAGGATCCACCAGTCACAAGAGGAGATAGTCACAGTTCACCCTTTCACCTCCCTGCATAGTGACTTCTTCCCAGGTCACAGAGCATGACTTGACATCTCTCCTATTGAAGTCAATGTGACTGAGTCTGTCTTAAGTCTCCTGTGTGCATGAAGCTGCTGTAAAGCATCTCTGACTGCTGTTAAAGCAGCGCAAACAAGGCCTAGTGGCCAAAGTGAAAACTACAAGACTTATGAATTATTAAAAAATATTGAAAGTGATATGAAAAATAAATAAATTCCTAAAAAAAAGTGTTTAACATAAAAACGGGACTTAAACAATAACTCATTTTTTGATGACACATTCCCTTTAAGGCACCTTCACCAATCAGCTTTTTGAAAGGACTGCTGAACTGTACCAAGCATGACCTCCTTCATTGTTTACCCACCACAGTGCCGCACTTTTTGATAGTGGTTGTGTCTGGTATTGCAGATTTGTCAGTGAATGGTAAGTCCACACACCATGGTTTTCAGGATTTGAAAACCATCAACCATCCCAATGGACTTCAATAGAAAATCTGAGCTGTAGTCTTCACAGCTTGTGTTTTCTGATGGTGGCAATTCAAATCTGAAAGCCGTTAAAAAAACTTAGAACGTGTACGTGCTTCCGCCCGGTTTTAGGGCGAAACATGTACTGTTCAATGTTTAGAGGGACGGCCGAATCCGCAACATCCTCCTAATATGTTGAAAAAAAATCAAATACGGTCCGATTCTTTCGTCCGTGCTGTGTGGCCGTACCCTAAGCTGTCACGTTAGACACAGTCGCTGTTAAAGAGAACCTGTCACATAGATTACACCCCCCTGGCTGAGGACAGCACAAGCTAGTGTCAGACCTGCTGTTTCCAGCGCTGTGTCCCTTATTCTGTAAGATGCTGGAGTTTTAGAGCATTTAATGCTCAAATCTGCAGTTTTCAGCCAGAAAAGAGCCAGTTTTTTCAAACCCCGCCCACCTGCGGCTAGCCCTGCCCACCTCAACTTATAAACCTATTACTTTGAGTAGGTAGAAATGTGAATAACTGTCAGTGGGCGGGGCTAGCCTTTGTGGGCGGGGCTAACACTTGCTCATGAATAAGATTTGAGCATTAAATGCTCTAAAACTGCTGCATCTCACAGAATAAGGGACACAGCGCTGGGAACAGCAGGTCTGACACTAGCTTGTTCTGTCCTCCACAAGGGGGGGCATAATCTATGACAGGTTCTCTTTAAAAGTAAAGAGCTGAGCCTGGTAAATAATGAAGGGGAGCGTCACATGAGACAGATCTATCACAGATTTTACTGCAGATTTGACTTCAATGGGAGATGGCAAAATCTGCAGATAAGTTTCCTGTGGATTCGGTCTTCCCCCATTCAAGTTAGTGTATTGAAATCTGCAAAAAATCTGCCCTCGTGTCAGTGCACCCTCAATCAGCTGATCAGTTGGCCCTTTGAGCTAGACCCCCCATCAAACCGATATTGATGACCTCTCCTATGGGTTAGCCAAAGCTGTTAACCAAATATGCTCTGAGTGATATCTTTCTGAATAAGAGATTGCATACCTGTATGTAGTTTTACATCTCTGGGCAGTACCTGTCTAGTAGTCGCCTGATGCTAGTTTTTAGTACATTTCTATTATTCCCCACAAAATAAAAATTCTATTAAATCTTTTTTTTTGTTAAACTTTGTGGTGCGTTTTAATAATCAAGTTTTTTTCTTTTATTTCTGATAGCAACCAGTTCATCAAATTCTTTTTCCTGTGCAGGTGATAACTAGGAAATCTGCATGCTTTTTACCTATATAGAAATTCATAGCATACACCTAATCACAAGCCGCCTTTCCTTTTGACAACCCATCCTTAAAGGGGTATTCCTATTTCATTGATGGTCTTGATTACCTTTTGCCTACATGTTTAACGTTATCAACAGATACATTGCTGTTCTGACTTTACTTCCCTTCAGAGTTAGATCAGGTGTTATCTCCTGATTGTGTATACAAGCTTCCCTAGGTTACAGACCCTGCCCTGATCCGGGGGGTGATGTCACTCCCTATCGTGTCTTTTCAGCAACACAGGATCTTGTTTGTTTCCTACTGACAAACTTAAACCCTTTAGAGCTCTTTGGCCTTCTGCGCGGCTGTTTAGACCCCTCCATCACCAATGTCCCTCTAACAGGCTCAGCTTGGAATAGCCGTGCTGATATGCCAATCACTGCTGTAGATCCGCCCACATCCTGAAGAGGAAGTGGGAGCCTGAACTGTAGAACCGCCCACAGCCTGAAGAGGAAGTAGGAGCCTGACGCTGTAGACCCGCCCACAGCCTGAACAGGAAGTGAGAGCCTGAAGCTGTAGAATAGCCCACTGCCTGAAGAGGAAGTGGGAGCCTGAAGCTGTAGAACCACCCACAGCCTGAAGAGGAAGTGGGAGCCTGAAGCTGTAGAACCACCCACAGCCTGAAGAGGAAGTGGGAGCCTGAACTGTAGAACCGTCCACAGCCTGAATAGGAAGTGAGAGCCTGAAGCTGTAGAATAGCCCACAGCCTAAAGAGGAAGGGGTACTCCCACCATAGACTTTAGGACCCGCACGTATCTCAGGAATGGGCCCCCGAAAGTTATGACACAACAGAGAGACTGTTGCGCTTGCGCACAACTGTCTATTCTATTGAAGTTCTGAGTACAGCAGAACACAATGCTCACCATAGACTTTGATGGCATATTGAAAGGATACGCCATCAAAGAATGATCAGGAACCCAGGGGACCAACACCCATTTTGGGAACGTGCCTTTAAAAGTGTAGGCTTAGAATGGAGAGCTGGTTGGGCTTCCACACCCCTCTCCATCCTATTCTATAGGAGTTCCAAATAGATCTGAACTCACAACTTGTCTGCACTCAGAACTCCCATAGAACAGAATGGAGAGTTGTGCGCACCTACCAGGCTTTAATGACATCCTGTGGTGGGGACAACCCTTTAGGCGCTTGGAACGCTCAAAAACCGTAAATAACCCGAAACCCACACTTGTCACACTGACATATCAGTAGGATACGCCATCAATGGATATGGTGGGAACACCCCTTTCAACCCATTGAAAGGGGTGGGTTGCTCAGAAGTAGGAATCGGGGCCACATTCACATCTCGCTTCTAGACTCCACTTGCGATTATCTCTCGGGATGTCGTGAAAAATGTATCCAGTAGATACCGTGACCGGGCCATAGAGATCTGGTCTACCACGCCCTATGCACAGAGCGTATACATGCGCAACCCTAGTCCAATTTGGTTTACGTTGGCCCTTTAGATCTCTATGGTCCCACTGCGATATCGGGAGTATCCCAACAGATCTCATGAATAGAAGGCAGACGCGTGATGTGAATGGGGCTTAAGGCGTCCAGTGCACCTTTTACCCCGTATTTTCCATCAAGACACTCAATCAGCATAACGTCTCCTTTTTGCACAATTTCCTGTAATCAAAGCCACATCCATGTGCCGCATGGGGTTCTGCCTAATATAATCTGCTGATTTATGAACTGTGTACTGTACTCTTCCCTTCATTTCTGCTATACTTTGCATGTTCTGTATTAAACTTGTGTTTGTCAAATGCGTGAACGTTTTTGCAAAGGAAAACGTGACAGTATTTCTAGGTCTGTTAGGCCCTATTTCCATCACATCTACATATACCATGGCGGAGCTATAGAAATCTAAAGTACAGACAGAGAGCCTCTTTTGGGCTATGCTTGCTTTGTTTCCTATGCTGGACCATGTAGACCAGGGGTCTGCGGCGTCGACTCTCCAGCTGTTGGGAAAGTACATCTCCCATCATGCCCACTTATATAGTTTATATAAATGCATGATGGGAGTTGTAGTTTCCCAACAGCTGGAGAGCCGACATTGCAGACCCCTGATGTAGACTCTGCTTTCATAAGCGCTATACGAACAGAAATTGAGCAAACTTGGTCTAAAAAGAGTCTGTTTGCCCTATAGATTCCTATTGCTCTGCCAAAAACATGTGAATGGGGCCTTGTAGGTGCAGACTGAAATTAACCCTTCATTTCCCCCTTCCCCTCCATTGGTCATGTGTTTATTAACTGTTAGGGGCCGCACTTTACACAATGTTATGGTCATTAAGTTGGATACAACAACTCCTTTGTTGGTCAGGGGTGATGTCCGCTCAAAAAATGAGTTATTTGTTAACACTTGTATGAAACCCCAATCTTGATTTTGATACGTGCAATACTTTTTTTTTTTTTTTTTAAGTTCTCTCATGTCATTTCGTCTTCTCTGAAAAAGTACCACATTCCATATACTTGTGTTTTTTTGCCTTTTTTTTTATTACATTTTCTGTTTGTGATGCATTCTAGCATGAGTTTGTTTTATAAGATGCATGATGTACGTCGCCTGCTTCTTTCACGCCAAATCTCATGGTTTAAGTTAAATGAAGCTCTAGCTAGGAGATCTATTATATTATGTAAGGAACTAGGATGAATAGCAGTTAACTATAGTTAAAGGACTACTATGGGGTTCCCCCAACTCCCCACTTAGTTCATGAGAAAATGCTTCTAAGAGCACAGTAGTGACAGGAGCTTTGATTACCTGTAGCTAAATACAGGATTTCTCACTGCTGCAACTGGATCATGTGACCTGCACTCTGAGTTATTTGAAACATACTGCACGGTTGTGTGACCTAGGAGTGTGTCTCTTTATGCGTTCAGTAGCAGCAAGAAAAGCACAGTCTGCGGGTCACATGACCCAACAGAACTAGTGCAGCAGTGAGAAATGCTGTGTTCAACTGCAGGTAAGCAAAGTTACTGGTACAGCTATAGAAGCTTTGCTTACCTGTAGCTGAATACAGGATTTCTCACTGCTGCAACTGGATCATGTGAGCTGCACTCTGAGTTATTTGAAACGTACTGCACGGTTGTGAGACCTGGAAGTGAATCTCTCTATGCATTCAGTGTCTGCAAGAAAAGCACATTGTCTGCAGGTCACATGATCCAACAGATCTAGTGCAGCAGTGAGAAATCCTGTGTTCAACTGCAGGTAAGCAAAATTACTGGCGCCGCTGAGCACCTAAAAGAATTATCTAATTTAAAGGGTTGTTCCAGGATCCAACAATGCTCATTGGTCTGTCGGGGCATGAGTAAAAATAGAAGATAAAATTCTTACCACCCCAAGGCTCCCGTTCAGTCCTGGCTGCCGTTGTGTTCTCTACTGCTGAAGCTGTAAATGGTCTGTGAATGCAGCCAATTACAGGTCACAGAGGTCACGTGCATGTGACGTGGCCTGTAATTGGCTGCACCTGACATGTGAACCATGAACGTTCACGGCTACTTCCGGCAGCCGGGATGGAAGGAGAGGTAAGTATGAGTTTTTTTTTCTATTTTTACTCCTACTCAGTCAGACCAACTAGCATTGTTATAGTTTAAAGGGGTTGTCACACTACATTGATTCATCTCACCTCAGTCCTGTTTTCTTGGTTTCACTTTGAATTCAGGGGCGTGTTTACTGGCTTCCACTAGGCTGCAGTAGAAGCCAGGTCTGTAGCTAAAGAAACCAGTGCTGGCAGCCTATCAGGAGAGAGTAAACAGGTCTGTAGCTATAGCGACCTGAGGAGCTGATGCAGCCCATACAAGAGGGGGGATATCTAGGAATAGGTAGGACACTGTTAATGGACATGTATTGCAAAGTGACTTGTTTTTGCAAGATCTTTAACATAAAAATCAATCCTTTTAATGAGTGTTCTGGGATCTAAGGAGAAAAATAGTGTCCTTTTTTTAATGGTTAATTCACAAAGCAATGGCATATCCTTAATGGGAACCTGTCGGGTGCCTTGTGCCACCCTCCCTGAGAGCAGAATAAAGTAGTGACAGACCTGCTGTTTACAGTGGGGTGTCCCTTTAGGCTGTTAAAGGGGTAGTCCCATTTTTGGAAATTCACCAGCCACACATTGATAGCTGTGTGTGTGCACTTAGCTATACTCGGAGCTCCCATAGAACTTAATGAGGAGGAGGACGGCGCTAGCACCACCCTCATTAATATGCAGGGCCGGATCGCAGCTAGCAATGAGCGGCCGGCAAAGATCATTTCCTGAAACGGGACTACTCCTTTAAGTAATGTAAGGGATTGGATTGTCTCCATTATGTAGGAACTTTGACTATCCTATGGTTAGAGTAGTGTTTGGTCACCTGCTATATAGTCCATGAAAACTAATGTAGGTGTATATACATACTGGAGTGTCTTTGGCTACCTGGGAACGCTATCTCCTGACTTGGGCATGTACCCTCTGCATGATCATTTTAGTTTTACAATTGATGGTTTTTATGTTTGGTGCTATTCTATGTAATTGTATATTATGTCCCACACTGTTCTCTGACCACCTGACGTCCGTCTTACCAGTTCTGACCAAACTTATCCTATCCGTTTCACAAAGTGCTTCTGTACCTTCTCTTTCTCCCATTCATACTACTCTCTTGTTCGTTCCCTGCATGCACTCTTTAGGTTATGTGTGTGTTGCATGTAGTTTTTGCTGATTTTTGAGCTTACGATGTCAAGTCACTTATAACAGTCCAAAGAATATCCTCCACCAAATCCTTGATTAAAGCAGTGGTTTGCCATCATGAGCTTCTAATTTCCCACTAAACTTTGTTTAGTGGGACTACAACTCCCATCATGCATCTATATAATCTATAACAGTGGGCATGATTGGAGTTGTAGTTTCCCAACAGCCGGAGGGAAGTAGTTTGAATACCACTAAACTGATCTAGTCCGCTCCGATATTCAGCCATTATCACAAGAACGGACCTGTAATGCACGGACAGGGCCCCGATATTGGTTCTCTGCTCATAGAGGACACACTCTGTGATGTCCATGTGCAGTATTTTGGTCCTGTGGGCAATATGTGCATTACATGGATTGTAATACCCTGTTTCCCTGAAAATAAGACAGTGTCTTTTATATTAATCTTTGCTCCTTAAGATGAGCCAAGACTTATTTTTAGGGGATGTCTTATTTTTTCCATGAACAAGAATTCACATTTATTGTTGAACAAAAAAATCAACATGTATTAATATACTGCAGTGATTTCCTCATAAACATCAGCATAAGCAGCCAAACTCTGAATTGCATAAAAAAAATTGCACTAGATCTTATTTTCAGAGGGTGTCTTAGGGGTATAGGAATAGGTAAGAAAAGAATGAATGGAAACATGTGAGTACAGTATGAGCTCATTGCAGAAGCGCCTGGGTTGTATCAGTTATGTAGTTTCAAGTCCAATCTATAAGTTTAGTGATTTATTGGCCCACAGAGAAAAGTCAAACTAATGCAGGAAAATGCTGACTAAGCTAGTAATATCTGTATTTTAATGAACATTATCCTTGCATCTTGTTGGTAGACAAATCTGCAGAGAAGGTATCCCTGACATGACTGTTATAAGTGATGTGCATCAGTTTTTACATTACTCCCCTCTACACGTCCCTTGGTGACTACCTTTTCTTCCTTTGCTAATAGATTAGAGTAAATCTGTAGTATTTACTGTAGAGGGCGAGTCAAAAGTCTCCAGACCCGCTTTTATTACAGAAACAAAAGGGAAATGGACATCTCTTAATGCTCCAGTAAGTAATGGGTAAGGGAGGCTATCTTTTAGGCTATATCCGGAACACGACCACCATCTTGAAAGCGCCATGTTGGATCAAGGGCAAGTTTTTCCAATGGGATGGTGGTCATGTAGCCTATCAAAGACCCCAGAATTGATTGCCGCAATCTCTTGTGGTTCAAAAGTGATCAACACAAGGACCACATGTTTAAGTCTAAAACTCTCTCTTTTGCTCATAGTAACCTATGGGCAAAAGAGTGAGTTTAAGACCTAAACAGTTTCGTACATGTGGCCCAAGTTCCTATGCTGGTGCTGCATAATGATTGGAGCCAGCGCCTTCACCTCTGTATTCAGCACCTGGGACAGCGCATTGAACGCGTCGAATAGCTACTGCTGTTGCAACTTTGTGTTCGTAACTTTTGTACCACAAGAGCTATTGCAAATCTGATTGCGTCCATTGGTTTCTGATACAATTCTAGTTGTCTTTGATATGCTACATGACCACCTTCTCACTGGGGAAAAACTTACCCTTGATCCAAAGTGGCGGCTTTCAAGATGGTGGCCATGTTCTGGACAAAGCCTAAAAGATAGACCACCCTCATCCATTACTTGCTGGGGTATTCAGATAATTTTCCCTTTTTGTTCCTGAAATTAAAGGGTTTCTTGGGACTTTTGATACACCCGATATATATTCTTAAATACCTGGAAGTAGCTAATGCCCAGTGTGGACCTCCCGGTTTGTCCATCTAAACCAGCCTTTCATGGGGAAACCGTCTGAAGTGATCTTGAGATGATGAGATTTGGTGAAGTCTGTGATCTCTTAACTATCATTATTGTCCAGAACATAAGGGCTGTTGACTCTGTCCAGACATATGTGACGTACATGTTCGCTGTCAGCCGAATGCTCTTTTGGGTGTCCACTCTTCCACCATACATATGCATGCAAGCCTCAAGAGAGCATGCTTACAATCTGAATGTGACATCTGCTTCTTCTGGTGGCAGCTTATCTCCCCCAGAAAAAGGATCGGCCATGTTGTAGTCCAAGCGCCTGACATTCTGCTGATGGTCAACATTAAGTGGCCAGTCGGTCCCAACAAAACTCTTGTAGTCAGCAGATATTTATAATACGTTTGGAAATCCAATTTTTCTGGGCAGTGCCAAAGAGTAGTCTGCTCTGAAGAGCCCTTTGGTCTGTATATTAATGGTTTAGACTCCTCCAGTTATCTCACATGTATCTGTCAAATATGGGTTTCCTCTTTTAAAGGGGTTCTCTATTAGTTTAAAAAAAAACAATGCTCTGCTGGTTGGGGGTGAGGGGCTTAAAAAAATAAAAAATTGTGCCTCAGCAGGCAGTTCCAGTTCAGTACTGCCGGTGATGTCGCGGTCACTGGTCAAGGGATACTGCAGCCAGTCTCTTCCTGTATGAACTGGTGACTACTCAGGACAGTGATTGGCTGCGGCATCACGTGACCAATGAATGTGACCTAATCGGTGGGGAGCACTGGTGGAACTGGAACAGGGAGATCTTCAGAGGAGAGATAAAGGAGTATTTCTACCATAGACATTGATGGCATATCAATAGGATAGGTCATCGGTGCCTACTAAGTGCAGGTCCCACCAAGAATGAGATGGGTGTGTCTGACTGTATTCAGAACTCCCAACCACGGAGGTTTCTGGGCTTGTTCTCAAGATAGGTGCAGGTTTCACCTCTGTGATCCGTACCCCTCACACGTTGATGGCATATCCTATCCATATGCCATCAATGTCTGCTGAGACAACCCATTATATATATCCATATAAATATCCTGTTCCCCCAAAAATAAGACGGCGTCTTATATTAATTTTTGCTCCTAAAGATGCACTGTCTTATTTTTCCACAAATAAATTATAGCATGCCATACAATTGTGTGTGTATATATATCTTAAAGTTTAAAGTCACAAACCATATGTATGTAAAGGACATTTTATTGCAGCTGCAGTGATTTATCTCAAAGGATGGCAAATGTGACATGCTGGGACTTGTAGAACTAGAAATCCCAGCAGGCCCTATCAGCCAAACCTGTAAAATGTGTGTTAGTATCATTTCCCCCTCCCCCCTCTCCACCCGCCATCCCTCACTCACTTGTACACTCTGCTGTCCTGGGATGTTTGGGACCTGTGGTGACATCAGTCACAGGACCCTCCCTCCACAGGTCCTTCAACACTGCTATAACAATATGTCCCAGGGCCGTTTCTCAGGGTGAGCAGGGCTTGGGAATACCCGTGCCCACCCTTAGGGACGGCCCTGTGTATGGGGAGCTACAGCAATGATTTTTGCTATGTCTTATTTTCGTGGGGTGCCTTATATTAGGGAATTCAACAAAATCTCTGTCTTACTTTCGGGGAAACACGGTATATGTGTGTGTTTTTAGGGGCCACCTCCTCAACCAACAGAGCATTTTTTTTTTAAACCAATGGACACCCCCTTTAAGCTAATTATTTCCAGATGTCTGGGCAGAAGTTAAAGCTTTTAGTTCTCTTATGAAATGACCAGATCGTGATGTCTTCTGACAGGAGAAGGTCTGGCCATGCGACCTAGAAATACTGTGAAAAATCATCTGTCTAGAGAGGTAAACTGTGATTGACATCTCCAGAGTTTTCATGGAGATCTTTTGTCTTCTTCTGTCTCCATTTCCTTTCCACAGGCGTAGATGCCTTGTGTGATTCTAATTCTGTCTCCTGCATGACGGACGCGCTCCATCTTCAAGCTTTAACCTCTCCTTCCAGTACTGACCGCAGTGTTCTAGCACATCTTCTGTAGGATTCCTGTCCACGTTGTCATACACACTTCCTTTGTAAATTGACCATTTCCACCACCAGATCTGATGATTTCCCCCCCCCCCTCCCCCTCTTTTTCTTAACACTGTATATCTGTAGCTTTGTCCAAATCTGTAATCTAGCAATGGAGAATTGTAACCTGACCATGAAGCCATGTGTTATTATAATGTATTAAGTCACTTGGAAAGCACTTCTCAGCTAGCCACTACTTTCTTCTTTCATGGAAGGTAACTAATTATCTCGAGGTCTGTTAACGGCATGAACTGGACCTCTAAACCGACCACCTGTAACGCTGTAGAATTACAAAGCATGTTCTGCAAGTGCTTGAAACTGGACGTGGAGACCCATCGCGTGGTTACCATTGAATGTCAGATTGATGGATCTCCAGCGTTGAGTTTTAACTGGATTTAGAGCTCTTTCAGTCTTTAGTGTGACTTTACGGCAGTTGTGCTTCTTCTACTAATCCTAAAAGTGTATGGTGATTTGTGTATAAGTCTTTCTAACTTCTAATAAACTCTCTCCACCTGACCTTTTGTCTGCGTCGTCTTGTCTGCTTGGTCTTCTTTCCTGCTAACTTTCCATAGGAAACCTTCACGTTCTACCCTGGGTTGACCTGATCTGCAACAATGACATATACACACTTTTTTGAGCGGTGCTTTTGAATAAGGTGTAAGAACCAATTGCCCCACCTTTTAAGATTTATGCTGTGTAGGTGCCATTATGTATTAACAAGCCTCCATGTTTTTCATTCAATTAAAGGGATATTCCCATTACAGCAAGTGCTGCTAAAAGGGCATTAGTTGGCCCTTTTAGCAGCACTTGCTGTAAAGGGAATACTCATTTAACTGAATGCAAAACACAGAGGCTTGTTAATACATATGGGCATCTACACAGCACAAATCTTAAAAATGCATGTTAAAGAATATCTATTCTTTACCTAATACGGGCCTTTTTTTGCACCTTCAGTTTGCTCTCTTCTCCTTGCTTACCGACCACCACTATGTTCTTTCAGTGGTAGCTGGCAATGCAGTGTTACTATCACATTGCCTGTGACTGGATAGCAGAGATGCATATTTTCTCACATTTCCTCCCTGTCCTCCTACCCCCGGCCAGACCGGGCAACAGGAACTTATTCTCCATTTTTGATAACTCTGCATTACTGGCAACAACTGAAAGCAACAGTGGTGGTTGGTAACAAGAGCGGAAGTTGAAGGTTAAAAAAAGGCCTGTATTAGGTAAAGTGTACATATTTTTTAATAACCTGCATTTTGAAAATTGCTTACTTTCTAGAAATTGGTCCTTTTAGCAGCACTTGCTGTGATGGCAATACCCCTTTAAGGTCAAGTGAGAACTACTACTTAAAGGGAATCTGTCATCTTGTTTTTTTTTTTTGTCTGTGGACATCATGTAGTACATCAGATTGAAATATAGTCTTTTTCAAGTTATACTAAATCTTTTATCAACTTACTGATTTAAATTTCTGAGCTTTCCAGGTTAAGGAGTCCAGTGGGTGGTCTTATCAGTGACAGAATTTCTTGCGTCAGTGCAAAAACACAAGATAGATCACTTGAGACCGCCCACTGGACTCTTAAGTCCAGAATGCATAGGAACTTCAATCAATAAATTCAAAGTCTTTTATTGGCAGCTTGTCTCACTGGAGAACAAAACCATTAGGAATGTTAAAATCCAACTTATTTCCCTGTTATCTGCCATGAAGGGACAGTCGGGACACCCCTGTATATTACACACCAGAAACGGAAGGTTCAGTCAACATTCATCTGTATATGGCCACCTTAAAACAGTAGTAATCTGTGATAGACCTCTAGCTAGGGACATACTGCAAGAAAACCCAACCTTGGTTGTTATACAGTCTGCCAAAAACAGCTAAGGTATAGAAGGTAACGCTGCCATTTTAACCGTTGTTCAAAATTGGAAAACCATGCTTGCTTGATTCCAAAAATGGCACCCCTGTGTATGGCTTGTTTCCAGTATTGCAGCTTGGCTCCATTGATGTTGACTGCTGCTGTGCTGCAATACCACACACAACCTGTGGACATATGTGGTGCTGTTTGTAGAAGAAAGCAGACATGTTTTCTTAATACTGGACAACCCCTTTGAAGTGATTGACAGTAGGTGCTTAATCTCCTTCCTCTTCTTAGAATGTGGTATTAAATCTGGGAAAGTGGAGAAACTCAGAAAAAGGTATTGATGGATCATGTGGCGCCGAGACATCGGCAAGTCATTAGAATAAAGGGGCTCCAGCATAATTAATTCTAATTTTTTTTTTATATATTACATTTTTAGCTATTTTAGGTTACAGAATTAATTTAATATGACAACACTATCTATTATATATTACTATTATCTTTTATTGTTACATCCTATAAATTTATGTAAAATATTATATATTACTATTTTATATTGCATATTTTACTATTATAGATTATGTAATTTGCAATTTTAGATTACATCATAATTTATTGTAATAGTTCATATATTTTATAAAATTATTTTAGAATATTCATGTTATGTATTGTTATAATCATTCTATTATTTCTTATTTAACTATTTTTTTATACCATATATTCTATATTTACTTATTTTTATAATTATTATGTATTTTTTTCCCCCCTATGTAGATGGCTAAAATAATATTGGCCCTAGCAACCACAAAAATACTAGATTTTATAACTCAAATTAGGAAGATGACGACAAGCATCTGATAAGTTGCAGGAAGAATGTTCTGTGCTGCTTGTTACCCTTCTGCCTCAATCTTTTAAATAGAATAATAAAATGGTATATAATAAAAAGCTCACAATGTATATGGATGTGGTACATTTTCAAACACTTGGTTGAAACCTTTGTGTAAGCCATGGCTGGCTTGGTGGGAAACCATAGCTAAATTATAGAGTAATCGTCCATAGGAAAAAAAAGCACCTCCTGCCATCGGTATAAAATTACACTGTAGGCTAGCCTATCCCTATGTCTGGGTATGTGATGCACAATTATCCCTCTAAGATACTTGTCCCTTGATGGATGTTGCCCAGCTGAGGTTGTACATTGATAGGGCTGCATCTAAATCTATTGTGTTGCTCTTAAAGGGGTTGTCTCATGAAGAAAAATAATTGAATAATATGCATTTGCAATGCTCCGGCTTTTTGGACTCCAGGTACTAAGTTGCCGGCTAAGGTTTGACCACCCCTAAAAAATGTGCTATTACATGCTAGCTATTCAGATAAATGCCTGGCCATGTTATAGATGGATGGGTTGGGCCTGCCAGAATGGAGCTGCTCTTCATACGGAAGCCCCAAAATATGGACCCTTCCCATGAGGCTTAGGGTATGTTCACACGGCTTATTTGGATGCTGATTTTTCAACGTCCAAAACAGCATTAAAACCTCGCCTGAAACGCACTTCTTCAAAAGAGGTTTTAGACGCGTTTCTCTGCCCTTTTTTGTACAAGGTTTTCAACAGTGTTTTCACCCATACAAAATAGCCGGGTCAAAAAAACGCGCCGAGAAACACGCCTAAAAACGCTTCAAGAATTGACGTGACATTTCTTTTTCAGTGGCCAAAACTGCTTCTAAAGAAGCTCGTAAAGACCTTGTTGTGTGTGTGAACTACAATGTTTTACATAGGAATCAATGAACATGAACTGGGGGCGTTTTGAATGCTGTTTTGGGAGCGAAAACGCTCCGAAAATCACGTCAGTCAGCCGTGTGAACATACCCTTATATGCTCCAAGGTGATTTCTTCATGAGTCGCCCACCCCTTGACTCAATAGATTTATCCTATGTTCAAACAAGGTCGCAAATTTAGCTCTGCTCCATCACTATTTTCCGGTTTTCATCTGCTGAAAGCGCCTCCTGATCGGCACCTGTTCTTGCTCCTGGTTTATCGACTGTGTTTTCATGCCTTGTAACCTTTTTGTTCTAGGATGGCACTGGATCTTTAAAACGCAGTGGTTCCTTTAGCAAACTCCGGGCTTCCATTAGACGCAGCAGTGAGAAGCTGGTTAGGAAGCTGAAAGGAGGCAGTTCACGAGATGGTGAACCAAAGAATCCGGGGTAATTATCCTAATCTAGCTGAGCTGCTGTTTTGCTGAGCTTGATGCTGATAGCACTTAGCATTATGGTGGAAGGAGGAGGAATATGCCAAGCGTGCTGTGCGTATTTCTTCTATGATTACACCAGTTTTATCCATTCTCAGGGATTGCAATATCATGAAAAGATGCAAAATATTAAGCCATAGAATTTATTTTTGTACAAGAATTTTTTTTTTTTTTTTTTTTTAGAGTTTAGTGATTTTTTTTTCCTTGGCTCTTGATGGGGCCTGGATGTGTAAATGGATCATCGATTTATAGATTTTATATTTCTGTATTAAAGATAAACTTCTTTCATTTCTTTGTGGGGTGTAATTGACTTTAATTGGGCTCAATCTTGGGGTCACAAGTTAAAGAGATGTTCTCCCACCCCTTATAGACTTTGATGGCATATACACAGGATATGGCTTCAAAGCAAAATAGATGTGGGTCTCATTTCTATGTCGTGAACGTGTCCCCGAAAGAGTCGACTCAGAACAGAGAGCCGGTTGCGCTGACAATGGAAGTTGTAAGTATAGCCGGACTCCCAACTCAACCTGTACTCAGAACTTCCATTGAACAGGCTGGAGAGTCGTGCGCACGAGCAACCAGCTCTCCATTTTGAGCCAGCACTTTTGGGTAGCCCATTTCCGGTGCGAGGCATTAAAATCTATGGAGGGAAAACTCCTTTAATTTGAAGTATGCCGCACTGCTGCTGTTCTCTATAGACCAAATTGTCCAAGTAGGATTAGATCGCTTTTCAGGAAGTTTTATTACTAATGGTGTCACCTACTAAGGCTTGGCCATACAGCTCTAGATGTTCCACCACTCCAATCTGCCATCAGGGGATGTTTGGGGGCCCCAAATACATTATATAGCTGGCTTGTGCTGAAATATGCAGGCTCCTTCGAAATTCATCACATTGGTATGACCAACAATGGACCTTTATCAACTCTCCATAGGATAGGTAATTATTGTATTATTGCTGGGACTCCTACCAATTGCTAGGTAGGAGGATACAAGCTCCATGTCCTGCCTCACTCTACATGCAGTGTGGAAGACTTTGACTGAACATACACACTGCCTATCCTGTGGACACTTGGTAAAGGTCTATGTTGGGACAACCCTTTTAAGGGACTTATGATTGAAGTGTACTTCTACGGTTAATCTACCTGCTTGTCAGATTGCACATAGAGCAGGAGCATGGTGGGTACAATTGCCGAGTCAACCATACAGTGCCCAGTGGGTTTCATCTACACGTCTTAGTCTGATTAATCAGAACTCTCGCACATAACTTTCGGGGGAACCATATAGTTGCCTCGCCAACTGTAATCTCACAGACTAGTGTGCATCCCTTTAGATGAGTCGAGTGAACAATATTGCAGGTTTGTATATACTAGTGCATCTCAAAAAATTAGAACATCACTGAAAAGGTAATTGATATCAATAACTTAAGTCAGAGAAACCAGTGTATTGTATAGACTCATTACAGTATGAATTACAAGGTTTGATATAATAAAATTTTGAGCCCTATAACAAATAAATAGATCCTGGAGAAACCCTTTCAATTTCAATGATATTCTCATTTTTTGAGATGCACTAGTATATGGTATATATAAATGGGCCTAATCCGCTGCAGGTTTATACCGCAGTGAGCGTGCTGAATTAAATCTGTGTGCAACATTCGGCACCAATTGCTGCAGATGTATCGTGACGTAAAATTTGTGATCGGCTACATAATCCACAGCAATTACTGCAGATTTTTGTACACAGACTTGATTCTGTGGAAACTTGCTGCGACTTCCACCAATGTACCTTTTTAAAGTTGCTCCTTGAAGTAGCTACCTGACGAAAACTGTATCAACCCCAGGAGCGTAGCTACAGAGGGTGCAGCGGTAACAGTTGCTACCGGGCCTTGCAGCCTCAGGGGGCCCAAAAGCCCTTCTGCCACATATAAGACACCAGTATTGCAAATAGCACATAGTAACTGGGGGGCTCCATTTTGCTTTTTGCACAAGGGTGCAAGAGCTTGAAGTTACACCTCTGATCAATCCCAGTCCCTACCACTAGCATATATGCTTGGCAAACCCCACAGGGTAAAAGGTAATATTGAAGAATCTATCGACATCCCCTCCACCTATCTAAATCCTGGTCCCCCAAGTCATTTGACTTCGCAAAGATGTGCCATGATGATATTGAAGGTTGGTTTTAGGTCCAACGTTCTGTGCCAATTTATTTCTATAGAAACCAGAGCTCTAAATGCCCTGCCAAGATGGTTAGAACACAACATTTTGGCTGCCTGTAGCCACCACTGGGGGGAGCTCACTGCAGGTGGATTTTACATTGCACTTTATGATAATACAGTATGCATTCATACCTATTCAGTGTATAGAATTTCCTTCCTCTCATTATATAATTTGTAGATGTAAAGAAACAGTGCAGATTCAATTGATCATTTTAGGGATTCTCCTGGGACATTATAAATGTTTACTTGTCATGAACAGTGGATGTAATTGCACCAAATCTTCACAATATTACATCCCTTGCTCGTCAATTTACTTTATAATATTTCAAAGAACACCTGTAATATTGGGGGGAGTGCAGAGAATAGTGAACCCCGTGATAAATTTCCTTTTTCTATTTTTTCATAAGAAATAGTATTAGTCACTAAATCTGATTTTTTTTTTTTTTTTTTTTTTGTTTAATTTTTGTAAAAATGTTAATTTGTTAATGTTAAATATGGTTTCTTTTGTGATTCGTTTGTAAAATATATTCCTGAATAAATTGACTAAGTTTTAACCATGGTTCATTATTTGACTTGAATATCTGTATATTTTTAGTTTTAGATTTCTCTTTTCCCCCCCTTTTTGTTGTTTGATGGGTATAATGTCAATGAAATCTGCTTGCAATAATCCAGTGCACTGTGATCGTGATTCACGTTTAACCACCTAATTGGGTTTGTTCCTAACCAGCGTTGATTTCAGCTCTTCGGCCACATGGTCCTACTAATGCAGACTGTTTATGTGAACACATTTGTCTCTTCTGTCTATGTTCTCTTTTGCTTACAGCCCTAATCCTAACCAGATAGTCTAGGAACCTAGATTCTGTCGATTTTTGTCTAAGGATTTTTATACAATTTAGAATGTTAAAACCTGGGTCACTCAGTGTTGGGCTTTAATGGGGTGTTTCCACCATAGACTTTGATGGCACATCCTATCTAGTATGCCATCGAAGCCTTAGGTGGTTCCTGCACCAGTCTCGGGGAACAGGCTTCAAAAGTTTGAGCTCAGAATGGAGTCGGTCACGCTTGCACACAACTAACCATTCTGTTCTATGCGAGTTGTGAGTATGGCCAAACACTTTACTCACCTGTACTCAGAACTCCCGTAGAAAAGAATGGAGAGTAGTGAGTAAGCGTAGAAGAATAATGTCCAGCTGAACTTAAGAACGAAGTAAAATCCACGTTTATTTAGAGCGGAATAAAAAGACTTTCTGAGCAAATACATCTAACGCGTTTCAGGCCCTTAGTTGTAGCACAAATTCTTCGGGCCTGAAACGCATTAAATTTATTTGCTCCGAATGTTTTCCGAATTCCTCTCTAAATAAACGTGGATTTTACTTCGTTCTCAAGTTCAGCTGGACATTTTTCTACTATATTGAAGTTCCCGTCTTACCTGCGTGGTCCGTGCTGACTTCATTTGGCACTGGTGAGCTGGTTTTCCACTATTTCTATAATGAGTAAGCATGACCGGCTCTCCATTCTAAGCTGGCGCTTTTGGGCTCCAATTCCCAAGATAGGTGCAGGTTTCAGAGGCAGGACCATCGCCCATCAGGCTTTGATGACCTATCCTGTTCATATACCATCAAAATCGATGGTTGGAACACCCCTTTAAAGTGGAGCTTTTATTTTTGGAATAAAAGTAGTCCAACATTTTTTGCCAATTTAAGGGGTTTTCCAATCTTTCAATATGCTCATGAGACAATTGGGGGGGGGGGGGGAGGGATTATAAAATAGAAAAAAAAACAAAAAACATCTCATCACATCGGTGCTTATGTGATGTTGCAGCCAATTACAGACCGCAGCAGTTGTGTCATATATTCGGGAATAGACCGCTGCGGCCCATATATAGCTGCAGTCATGTGAACAACAAACATGACGTAATTGGCCGGGAACAGTAGTGGAGTGGGTTTCAAGGGTAAATTTAAAAAAACCAAAAAAAACAAAAAAAAACTCATACCCTCCTCTCCCAACTGGGTAACTAGCATTTTCTCACAATAGAACACCCCTTTAACTGCCTAACCTTACAGTCCAACCTGAGCATAACACATAACAGACTTTTTGTACATACCCCACATTTAAAAAAAACAAACAAAAAAAACCCACAGGCCATGGGTCACGAGTAAAACTTGTTGCTGCAAAATTTTCTGCAACCATCCTATTCATCGTAATGGGGATTACAGAGATTGAAGTGAATGCTGCAAAAAACAAACAAACAAAACCCCCTCAAACTTTTGGATATGTGGCACGGATTCAGTCGTAGATATCTCAGCCAAAAATCTAATTCATGTGTAGATACCCTTGCAGTCCCAACACCACAGTATGTTGTGCATCACCTTTCTATAGCCGTCCCATTCATTGGAATGAAGCTTACAGAAGTCAACCAAACAATGGCCCTCGTTTACTAATGTAGTTGCACCAGAAAAAGTCTTAAAATGCAACACGTTTTGGAAATTTTTTGTTGCAGCAAGTCGCACACCTCTTTATTATAGGCTTAAGGCACTTTCTGCACACTGTTTGACAAGTGAGCAAGGCTTGTTGAAAGTGGGCGTGACTATGATGCAACAGCTTGCACCAAAAATGCCCCAAAATTCTGGTGTAGAAAGTAATTTTTTTTTTTTTTTTTTAAAAAGTCTGAAAAAAATTAGACAAGTCTAAAGTTGCACCAATTTATCAATCGGCAATAGCCACGGTGATAAATCTGGCGCATTTTTAGACTGCCTGTCTAGTTTTTGCTGTCTAACCTTTAAATTAGGCCATTGTGTGAAGGCATATTCACATGCACCAGATATTTTGCAGAAATTTTTGCGAGTAAATGGGCCCCACGCCGCTCTTCTATTTTTATTTTACCTTTTTATTTAATTAGAAACTGCTCCTAGGTACACAATAGTGTCAGTAATTTTTCTTACCTGCAGCTGAATACAGGATTTCACTCTGCTGCCACTCGATCATGTGCGTGCATAAGCGAAACTATGTGCATTCCTATGGAAGGTTCAGTTTGTCTTAAAGGAAGGCATAGCCTGATTTCCTGACCCCATCAAAAGCAATCTCTTAGCCAACCAGAGTGCAGGTCATGTGACCTAACAGACTGTTGCAGCAGCCGGATATCATGCATTCAGCTGCAGGTAAGCAAAGTTATTGGCATCTTAAAGCAATTTCTAATGAACTTAGATGAAAATATAACCTGGAGTGGTCCTTTAACTCTGTTCTGTGACGGTATACTGACAAAAAATGCTACATCCCCCTTAACATGGGTGTATCCACGAGCAACAGTTTTGTTTTTTTTTTTTATTCTATAGGATTTTTTCTTTTATTTTAATGAACGTTGTAGAGATTCAGCAGTTTTATAGATTTCTTCAATGTCCACTTTTATGTTAAGTCTGAAGGACCAGAAGTGTTTGCTCGCCCGCACATAGGAAGGGGCATATGTCTTGTATTACTGTGTCTAGACCTCCAGTGATTCTCATTGGTTTGTCCTTGCATGTCCACTATCCTGATTTGCAGCATGAAGCGTGCCAGCTCTCTGAATGTCCTTAACACGGGCGGCAAAGCTGCTGAGGACCACATGCAAGTAAGACGCCCAGTCATGTTCTTACATCATCGTGTAGCGCTAGTATGTATATATGTAGTGTGTTGGCTATGCCAGTGTGAATGCTCCTTAGAATTATCTCCATGCTATGCCATGTTTATCTACCTAGCCTTTGGGTCCGTCCTTAAATCATGGTGGATGGTGCAAATTTATCCTAGCACTAAAACGTAATATGTAGGCAAAGAACTACATGTAGACATCATTGTGCTTCTGTGCTACACGTGTCCACCGCTATTTACTAACCTAATAACTGTATTAACCCGCTGTTATTGCACCTTCTGCGCACTTCTGTTTAATCTCTTTGTAAAGACAAAGGGGAAGATGTACCAAAACTGGTGCAAGGGACATGAGAAGAGGAATCGGGTTGCTCTGGGTAACTACTTGACTTTTCCTGTATACAAGTTTTGATACATCTCCCCTAATGACACCGAACAGTTGTTTGATCCTAATTCTTCACATTGCATGCCCACAGTGTGTCGCTAAATGTCTAGGTCATTAAAGGGGTCATGGGCAAAACTTTAGTATTTTATACATTAAAACTGCACCTGACCCCGTCCCGCTACAGTGTTTCCCCGAAAGTAAGACAGCGTCTTACATTCTTTTTACCCCCAAAAGTCCCACTATGTCTTACTTTCGGGGTATGTCTTATATTGGCAGGTATATGTCCCCCATAAGCAGATTATAGGCAGGTATAGGGCAGGCTGTAGGCAGGGTATAGGGCAGGCTGTAGGCAGGGTATAGGGCAGGCTGTAGGCAGGGTATAGGGCAGGCTGAAAGGGAGGGTATAAGGGCAGCTGTAGGCAATAAATCAAAAATAAAAAAAAACAAACAATCACTTACCTGGATCCCCGCTGCTCCGTCTCCCGCGCTCTCGGCTCTGCTCTATCTTCTTGCCGGCACAGGCGGGTGACATCAGGCCGCGCACGCAGTGTGATGACACACGCTGCCTCTGCCGGGAGCTCCGGACAGCCGCCAGTCTGCGGTCGCCCGGAGGCCACTGCGGAGCAAAGGAGCGCTCGCTCTGTGCCCCCCAGTGGTATCCCTTTTCACCTAATACCTCTGGAGGGGTCACATATAGGTGAAGGAATCGCGGACATGTGCCCGGGCCAGCGCAGCGCCCCAGCGCAACAACGGTTGCTCTGGACTACTTACTTTTCCTGTATACAAGTTTTGATACATCTTATAGTCGAACCTTTTCCCTCAAGCATCCCACTGCGCTAAAAGTCTTACTAAATCGGGAAACTTTCATTTACTACATAAAATGCACTGACCGTGTATATATGTGCGTTGCAAAATATCTAGGTCATTAAAGGGGTCATGGACAGCTTCACTTACAGCATATATAGGTCAGGAGATAGTGTCGCTTTAAAAAAATTAAAAAAAAAATATATATATACATTTTTTTTTAAAGCAACACTAACATCATACTAAATAAATAAATATATATATGTATGTATATATTTATACACTATGTATGATGGTAGTGTCGCTTTAGAAAAAAATATATATATATATTGACAAGCAATATGCAAATAAATGGATTATAAATAAAAAATTCTAGTTTTTTTTTAAAGTTCCCCTGTGTACATGACTTCCTGCCTTTTATTTTTTTCCTTCCCTTGACTTTTCTCCCTCTGTTAGCTCTGATAGCACAACAGTGAGAGAATTGCTTCTTCCAGGCCCCCTACAGCCTGAGAGGCATGTTACCAGCAGGACCTGATAAGTGTGACGAAACCCCTCTCCCCAGTGCAGAAAAAAGATATCCTGTTATCCGTTCATGTATTGCTCTGGTCTTTGCCCTTATATTCTCTATCCATGTCCAGAGTACAGAGCTATTGTCATTACCTACTATTTGTAATGAGACTACTTCGAGATAAGCAGCACCTACAGTAAAGTATGATTAGTCTGCCCGGCCATTTAGGAATTTTATCTTTACTGTCGCATCCAGAAAACAACTGGATTTAGGGCAACATGTCAGCAAAGAGGCGCCTCCGCGCCAGTTTTAAGGTGCATTAAATGAGTGCATAGTGCACCTGAATTAATGAACCGGTCAGAAACATGGCAACCACAACTCCCATCATGCCCACTTATAGATTATATTAAATGCATAATGGGAGTTGTAGTTTCCCAACAGCTGGAGGGCCGCAGTTTGAGGATGCCTGGATGTGCCTCATCTAGGCGCATAGAGTATCATTGCTAGCATATTTGATGCGCCCACTTTAGGCGCATTCAAATGCGTCATGCCCGGCGTATAATGCGCCTAGTTTTGGTTACTACAATTCATTTATATAGAGAATAAGGCGTCAACAGTTTTTTTGGCGCAAAATACACCAAAACAATGGCGCAGCCCTACTGGGACATGTCGCCCTTTATAATTAACTTTTCACTTCATAAAACTGCCAGAATAAGAAGTGTCAAATTTTTTTAAAAAAAATTTATTTGCCTGGAATATTGGTTTTAATAAAAAAAAAAATTGGAAGGGCCCCTTTTATTAATAAAAAAAAAGTAATAAAACAAAGGGCCTAATAAAATTGCATGAGTTATTTGTACAATGTGTGAACTTTACACAAAAATGGACAACCCCTTTAAGAAGTCAATCGAGAACAATGTAAACTGAATTGTTGGGGCTAGTCTGGCATATGGCATACCTGCTCAAGGGACCAGACTTACAAGAGCCATAAAACTGCTTTGCAAAGTACAATCTAAACTCGTGTGAGGAGGAAAGCTTATAACTATGTAAAGTAAACCCTACAACATGTAGCTTCCAATGTAAAAGTACTTTTATAGGTGCCCTTTTTCTTTTTTTTTTTTTTTGTCCATGTTGTTTACAATCCGCTGACAGCCATATACAAGTATCACCTGTGCCCATAAATGTAGTAAATGCCTATACTGATCAAGGCACAATGTGCATACTATAAAAGGCTTCCCTATGGCTTTAGGCTTAATGGTGTCTCTGGTAGGGGGCCATCGGATGGTCATGCATGAGCTTATACACTGATCAGCCATAATGTTCAAACCACTGACAGGTGAAGTGAATGACTATGATCATGTCCTGAAAATGGCCGCACTCACGGGGTGGGATATATTGGACAACAAGGGAACAGTCCACTCTTGAACTTGATATGTCTAAGGAGCTAAGCAACCTTGACAAGGGCCAAATTGTTTTCTCTAGACCAGGTGTCTCCAACTCCAGTCCTCACGCCCCACCAACTGGTCATGTTTTCTGGCTTACCTTAGCATTGCACAGGTGATTTAATTGTCAGTGCATTTTGTGGGGTATCCTGAAAACATGACTTGTTGGTGGGGCATGAGGACTGGAGTTGGGGAACTCTGGGCTAGACATCTGGGTCAGAGCCTCTCCGAATCGGCAGATCTTGTAAGGTGTTCCAGGTATGCAGTGGCTAGTACCTACTAAAAGTGACCCAAGGAGCAATATCTGGTGAACCAAAAAAAGCCTGGCTCATATAGTCTGATCCCAATGAAGAGGTACTGTAGCACAAATTGTTGAAAAAGTCAAAGGGGGGTTCCCATGAAGGAAATCCAGTTGGTTGGCTTATAGCGTACTGCAAGCAGACTATGTGTGAGAGTGTGGAGGGTGGCGCTTGCGGCTGTCCTCCCCATTTTATTCTATGGGAACTCTGAATATAGCTGGGAAGACTCGCTCCCATAGAAGTGAATGGGGAGGATAGCCACAGGCATCGCCCTTTTCATTCTCACACAGTCAGCTGGTAGCTAGCAATGAGACGACCTGTCAAGGGGGTGTTCTTTCATCGGAACTCCCCTTTGATGCTGGATACCTTTGGAGATCTTGTGAGGTTTGGAGAAGACCTTCACAACATTAGGTTTTAATGTTCTGGCTGATCGGTGTAAATATGGTTCTGGTTACAGTGGGTAAGTGGTTTCTGTTGAAAGATTGAACTTCCGGCCAACAACTATGGAAAGTGTATGGGCACCTTTAGAGAGGACCTGTGATCTCTTCTGATACGTCTGGTTCAGTAACTCCTTGTGTTCCCTGTGCAAGAACAATCCTGAAGCCTCTTCTCTTATATCTCTGTGTTGTGCTGTTCCTCCTGGAAATGTATTGCTCAATCTGTCAGATGGGTGTTACCATGCTAAGGGCATATCCCTGCACACACTGACTGTCGGCACTGATTGGATAATGTCACTGTGTAGGGACCGCCCCCGAGGGTAAACACCCAGCTGACACATTCAGTAATACACTTCTAGAAGGAATAACAGCGGAACAGCAAAACAGAGTTAGAAGAGAAGATCTTTTTAGAATTAGTATTTCACAGAGAACACAATGATTTCCTACAAAGACATTTTAGGAATGGCCACAGGTCCTCATTTAAAGGGCAATGTGAACAAAAACCATTTTATTAGGGTTGGCTTTTGCTACCTCTTCTAGGGGCCATTGACGAGGCATTTTATATCACATCTTTGTTAATCTGTTGGGGTACGTAAATAAAAGCGCCCTAACGGATACTGCAACATAGCCGCCATTGCACCATAGGGATCAATAGAGCAAACATAGTCCTACATATAAAATGCTTTGTGAACGGACCCTTAGCTGCTATGGAAATATGTATCTCGCTAACTTGCTTCTATTATAGGGAGTAAAAATTCTGCGGGTGCTGGCACTTTAAGACCCTTTTTTTTTTTTTTTTAATCTTTAAAAAAAAACATAGCCGCTTTCTCCCAAAATACAGCGCCATACCGATCAACAGGAAGCAGCACATGTTGATTAATTTCATTGTAACTGAGCTGCAATACCAGACCCAACCCATGGACAGGTGTGGCGCTGTTTTTGGAAGAAAACATCCATGTTTTCTACTCCTCTACAACCTCTCTCTTAAATTGTACCTGGTCATTTCCTTCTCTAGAATGTAACTATGGACACCAAAGCCACCTGCCCGACTCATCCTGACTTGGTTATGGCAGGTCTGCCATGGGTACATACACTGTGGATTTCAGCCATTCAGTATAGTGGGTACAGTCCACAGCTCGCAAGGAAAAAGGCTTTAACTTCCACACAAAGAAACTTAAAGGGGTTGTTTCACTATATTGATTCATCTTACCTCAGTCCTGTTTTCTTGGTCTCATTCTGAATTCAGGGGCGGGTTTACTTGCTTTTACTAGGCTGCAGTAGAAGCCAGGTCTGTAGCTATAGCATCCAGTGCTGACAGCCTATCAGGAGAGATGGAACAGGTCTGTAGTTCTAGCAACCTTAGGAGCTGATGCAAGCCCATACAAAAGGGAATATCTAGGAATAGGTAGGACACTGTTAATGTACATATATTTCAGGATCTTTAACATAAAAAGTAGCAATTCTTGTAGTGAGACAACCCCTTTAAATCCATATCTTTGTGTTTTCATTTTTTGCCTTAAATGGCGCCACTGATGTCCATAGGAGGCATCTGGAACTGCAGCTCAGCCTCATTTACTTGAATTGCAGTACCATACACAGTCACAGGCGGCACAGTGTCTGGAACGATGCCTTTTTTCCTTTGTGTACAAGTACTTTTTACTGTATTTTTTTATAGGGACAACTTGTTGAAAATTGGCACCAAATCAACAGCGTGTAAACCCAAAAGAAAAAGATTGACCACTGCTTGGAACTGTTGTGGTGGCATTTATCTTTGGGTCTGTTTAGAGCCCCCATTGCAGATTTCATCGTATTTGACTGAAGCAAAACCAATTTTTTTTTTTTTTTTTTTTTTTTTTTAAAGAGAACTAGTCCGATGGGTTATGCTGCCCTATGTGAGAGCAGGATGTAATAGAGAGAAGCTGCGCTCTGTGATATATAGGGTTATATGATAGAGGAGAGGAGCTGAGCTCTGATGTATAGGGTTATATGATAGGGGAGAGAAGCTAAGCTCTGTGATATATAGGGTTATAGGATAGAGGAGAGGAGCTGAGCTCTGTGATATATAGGGTTATATGATAGGAACTGAGCTCTGATGTATAGGGTTATATGATAGACGAGACAAGATAAGCTCTGATATATAGAGTTATATGATAGAGGAGAGGAGCTGAGCTCTGTGATATATAGGGTTATATGATGGGAGCTGAGCTCTGATGTATAGGGTTATATGATAGAGGAGAGAAGCTAAGCTCTGTGATATATAGGGTTATATGATAGAGGAGAGGAGATAAGCAATAAATGAAGAGTAAACGCAGCAATAGTCATCATAATAACACCGTCGAGGTCCTGCGTGAACCCCCGACAGATCTGTTATATAGGTGAGTATAGCAGCGTTTCTGTCCGACAATGTCATACAAAGGATATCCAGTGTCTTCATATAAAACCTATTGAAGCTCAGCTCCTCTCCCTCTATTACGTCCTGATATCGGATAGGGAGGCATAAACCACCTGACAGGTTTATAGACACCATGATGGACCCTATAATGAGTCCTTGGGATCTGTCCTATCTATAAAAACAGGTTTTTTGTTTTTTTTTTATTTGGGGGGGCAATGCGGCACAGCATGAAGTATATTCATAGTGTGTTAGCACGGGGTATATAATATACTTATGTTTTCTCCTCTCCTTGCTTTTTTCCACAGGAACGAAATAATTGTCTGACTGAAGCCCGAGGGTTGAGTGCTAGTCACACTGACCTGGCTCACTGAGCTGAGTACAGGGCCCCGCAACCACGAAGAACGCACTGAGACTAAGCTCCCCCTCCTCCCCTGTACAAGAAGCTTATTCGTGTCCGATAATGGATTGATGTTTTTACTTTTTCTAAAAAAAAGGACAAAAAATAGATTTTTAAATTAGTATAACTATAGATCTCTCCCCCCTTTTTAAACCCAAACCCCTTATTTATAGGTGTGTATGATGTATATAATTTGCTGCTTGCACTGTTGTCTGTAGAAATATAATATATAATATGCAGAAACGCATAATTTGGTCACTGTTACAGGAGCCATATGATGGGCAGAAAACCCGTTGGCTTTCAGTCATGTTCATGGCGGTGGGGGAACGATTGAAGACCACTCTGGGGTGGGGGGGGGATGAATAATTATTGTAAATAACTGTTTACATTGCCCCAATAGGGACTGCGC
The DNA here is from genome assembly GCA_025379985.1 of Phyllomedusa bahiana. NCBI lineage: Eukaryota > Metazoa > Chordata > Amphibia > Anura > Hylidae > Phyllomedusa > Phyllomedusa bahiana. The sequence goes on along the minus strand of JAODAL010006331.1, from coordinate 70,601 downwards.
ACGTCTTTACTTGATGAACCATGGACCACCGTCAGTATGTTGTATTAAAGTGACTTGGTCAGGTGGTTTATACTGCCCTATCTTAGAGCAGGATGTGATAGAGGGAGAAAATGTGAGCTCTGTGATATATAGCTTTATTTGCTAGAGGAGAGGAGCTGAGCTCTGTGATATATAGGGTTATATGCTAGAGGAGAGGAGCTGAGCTCTGATATATAGGGTTATATGCTAGAGGAGAGGAGCTGAGCTCTGTGATATATAGGGTTATATCATAGAGGGAGAGAAGCTGAGCTCTGATATATAGGGTTATATGATAGAGAAGCTTAGCTCTATGATACATAGCATTATATGATAGAGAAGCTGAGCTCTGTGATATATAGGGTTATATGATAGAGAAGCTGAGTTCTGTGATATATAGAGTTATATGATAGAGAAGCTGAGCAGTGAGATATATAGGGTTATATGATAGAGAGGAGCTGAACTCTGTGATATAAAGGGTTATATGATAGAGGGAGAGGAGCTCATCTCTGATATATATAGAGTTATATGATAGAGGGAGAGGAGCTGAGCTCTGTGATATATAGGGTTATATCACAGAGAAGCTTAGCTCTGTGATATATAGGGTTATATGATGGAGGGAGGGGAGCTGAGCTCTGTTATATATATATATATATATATATATATATATATATTATATATATATATATATAATGTATATATAAATATATTATATATGGTTATATGATAGAGGAGAGAAGCTGTACTCTGATATAAAGGGTTATGTGATACAGGGGAGGAGCTGAGCTCTGATATATAGGGTTATATGATGGAGAAGCTGAGCTCTGTGATGTATAGGGTTACATCATTTGGAGCAGGATTTCTAAGTAAAAAGCAGAGAAAATATTGACAGGACTCCTTAAGAGACTGTGGGAGTCCTGCTTACCCCCATCCACATACAGTGATTGTACAGCTTTAATCTGTATCTGTGTGTGTATAGAGCAAACGGCTGTATGTAGGCAGGGTAACTGTCACTCGCTGTATGTGGACCGGGTCAGCAAGACTTTCAATTTCACTTTTAAGATTTTTATCCCGTTTTATACTAAAAAAAAATTAGTATCAAATCCTATAACTTTATATATCACCGAGCTTAGCTCCTCTCCCTCCATCACATTGTCTTGTTAGATTGGGTAGCATAGATCACCTGACAGGTTCACTTTAAATCTAAGCTCTTCTGATATGATCAGCGAGTTCACAGTTTGGAATAATATCACAAATCCAAACTGAACAGAAGGTTAGGTGTGAACACTAGTGTAGACACAAAATGGAGCTGATGGCCATAGCAACCAATCGGATTGCTTCTTTCATCTTCAAACCTGTCCTGAAAATATGAGAGCTGCAATCTGATTGGTTGCTAGGGGCACCTGCTCCATTTTAGGCCTACACTCTTTTATATGCAGGGGGCCCAGCACTTTTATGAAATGGAAAGTTCATCTCTAACATGAAATGTGTTTTGTTTTTTTCCCTTGTGGACTATTTGCAGAAAAAGACGAAAAACCTCAATACTGAAATAAACGGTTACTTAAACCCTTTTTGAAATTTTTTCTGATGTATTTAATAAAATGACCATGTGCTGCTTTATACTATGCATCTATATGACTGGGTTCTTACAGCAGTATTGGGGGAAATTCATATAGGATAAAAACAAATAGGCGATATTACCTACACAGGTGAAAACCAAAGCAGAATATAACATCTCATCCACATGTTGCCGACAAATGGAAAATGGCGCACACTGCAGATTCTCGTGGTGGATTTTGCCTCTTTCGGTGAAATCCATCTTAAGCCTGCAGATTTGCAGTGAGTTTTGTTCCATGCACAATTGCTAACTCGGTCCTGGCACTTTTTTTTTTTTTTTTACAGTATGAATTTCAACATTTGATATAACAATTCTTGCGAGACAATTCAACAGGTGTCGAGTTTTACAGGGTATTCACATTCTTTGGCATGGATTCATTTTTCAACATCTTTCCTGTTTTTTTTCATTTTTCTCTTTAGAACATAACACATTTGGGTAATTGAATACAACAGCTTCGTCTGTAAGCGATTACAACATATTCATATAAAATGTGACAATATCAAAGCTGTTTAGAACAGACAACTTTACAACTTAACATTTAACCTTAGTTTCTTTGCATCAATGGCTGTCGCACAGTCACATCTCCTCCCCTGCTACATGAAATTTCCCTCCGGTTTGGGCTGTGGTATGGACCCCCTTTTGTGGTATCTTTTTGTTCGATCCGGCGCAGTTTTGGGCCGAGTAATATTTATAATGTGAGGTCAGCAGTACCCCCTCTTAGCGTGTTGTTGATGGCAATCGGCCTCGTATATTAGGACTCGTATTCGATTTGGAAGATCTCTTGTGATTCAGAGGATCATAACAAGTAGGATCCACTTGAACTAACCCCCCCCCGGCCAGTTGTGTCATTTACGTGAAGGGTTGACATACTCTGAATTTCTCGATTCCCAGTAGTATCTAAGGTGTTTACAGGGGTTTCTCCCGTCAGCTGTTGCTGCAGGAACCACGTGGTGGTGCCAAAGCACCGGTATAAGGCTTGTTTTGTTAGTGCTGGTAGGGTGTTTATAATTGGGCCCCATGTCTGAAAGAATTTTTTCGTTCTTTTTTTTTTTTCTGCTGTGCTGCCTCTTCCCAGTCCATCTTCAACAGGAAATGGCACTTTTCTAAGAATAGGGCCATATTCGGACCCTCGGGCTGAAGCCACCTATGGAGGATGGCTTTTCTTGCCACTGCGGCCAGGATATAAAGCAGGTGCAATTCCCTGTTGCTGATGTGGCCCACCCCCTCTATGTGCCCAAAAAGCGCCCAGGAAGCCGAGGGTATAAAAGATGGTAATCCTATTCGGTTGCTGTAGGCTATAATGTTCTGCCAATATGTCTGGATTATTGGGCATTCCCAGAGGCAGTGGTACAGGTCCGCCTTGGGCGAGGCACATCTGAAGCACATATCCGAGCTGTAGATTCCCATCCTAAAACCTCTTATTGGGGTAAGATATGCATTGTGTATTACTTTAAGTTGCATTTCTATATATTTGGTTGAGGGGAGGTATTTGTGAGCCCTTTTGTGGAATTCAAGATGAGTGTCGGCTGTAGAAAGAGTCCCTGTCCGCCCACTTTGTTAATTGGGCGCAGGCCCTGATACGATCTCCAATATTTTGTAGGTATTTATATATGGTAGATAATATGCCCTTCTGGTAGGGGACGCAGCATAACATCTACAAATGTGGGGTCCCAGTCTTTATCTGTCATTGATCCCAATAGCTCCCTACAATAACTAGTCACCTGCAGGTAATGAAAAAATGGAACATTTATGTCTGGGAATATATTTTGGAGTTCTGCGTAACTATAAGGGGTATGAGTTACTGGGTTTATCCACTGTTCCACCCTGCAGATTCCCAGTCTATGCAGCTGCCTGAAAAACCTATGAGGCCTGCCATCCTGAAAGTCTGGGTTCTGAAACAAGGAGCGGTGCATAGAGCATGTAGCTGATAGGCCTCCGAGGTGCCTTATTTTGTTCCAGGCTCGCCATATCGGCATGAGCAAAGTGTTGTTTCGTACATCTTGTGGTATGTTGGTGAAGGGCAAATGGAGGAAGTTCATGAGTGTGACTCCTGGTATGAACAAAGTGTCTAGAGAGCTGTACGTAAAAACTTCTTCCCCTCTTGCCCAGTCCGAAAAGAAACGTGCTAGGGCCGCTAGGTTGTATAGGCGGACATTGGGCATTCCCAAGCCTCCACTCGATTTTGGCAGCTGTAGTATGTGAAAAGGGATGCGTGCACGACCTCCTCCCCAGATGAAGCCGCGGAATAACCTGGAGATAGAGTTTTCCTCTTTTGGGCTTAAGTATAGCGGCAGCATCTGGAAGAGATACAGCAGGCAGGGAAACTGTCATTTTGAGGAGATTCACTCTTCCCATAAAGGTACGGGGAACATGTTCCCATTTTTTTAGAGTCGCTTGTAGGTTTGAGATGTAGTTTTGCAGATTTAACTCATGCAGCCGGTCCAAGTTTTTAGTCAGCTTTATGCCCAGATATTTCAGGGAGGAGGGGTCCTGGCACATTTAAAGGGAACCTGTCAGGTACTTTATGCTTCCCTATGTGAGAGCAGGATGTGATAGAGGGAGAGAAGCTGATCTATGCTATTACATAGAGTTATATGGTGGAGGAGCTGAGCTCTGTGATATATAGGGTTATATGATAGAGGAGAGAAGCTGAGCTCTGTGATATATAGGGTTATATGATAGAGGGAGAGCAGCTGAGCTCTGTGATATATAGGGTTATATGATAGAGGGAGAGCAGCTGAGCTCTGATATATAGGGTTATATGATAGAGGGAGAGCAGCTGAGCTCTGTGATATATAGGGTTATATGATAGAGGAGCTGAGCTTTGATATATAGGGTTAGAGGAGAGGAGCTGAACTCTGGGATACATAGGGTTATATGATAAGGATTATCATACAGGACTATATGAGACAAGCTGAGCTCTGTGATATATAGGGTTATATGATATGGAGAAGGGTTTCTGATTACAAAGCAGAAAAAAATCCTCAGCGGACTCCTTAAGAGACAGTGGAAGGTCTACTTACCCTGCTCAAAAACAGATATTGACCGCTTTACCTGCATCAGAGTGTATAGCTTGAACCGTTAATCACTGTATTTGTGTGGGGTAAGCAGTACTTTCACTTTCTGGTTTTCGATTTTGTAAGCGCTTTACTCCAATAACTATATATATATATATATATATATATATATATAAAATATATATATATATATATATATCTCTCCCAGAGCTCGGCATCTCTTTCTCGGATAGGTTTGCTTTAGGTCCCACCCTCTCCATTGTAGTTAGCCCCGACACTTTTAAAGCGATTGTTGGCAACTTTGTCCTCGCTGTTTTTTTTCCTCTCTTTTACGATATTGCCCACCTTCTTCTATGAAAAGTAAATGAATTGCCTCATAGACTTGCTTTGTAAACTTAACCTTAATAGTGCTCCAGTTTTGCTTCCCCGATCCCTCACTGATGTCACGTTCATGGATCACATGATGCAGTGAACCAATCTGCAGGTGCAGCATGACACCACAGAGCTCAGCGATTCGCTGCAGCATTATGTGATATATGAACGTGATGTCATCAGTGAGGGACAGAGGGGGAGCTCTGGCAGCACTGGATTAGTGTTGATGGGAGAGGCAAGTATAGGTTCATTTTCTATTTTAGTGCAGTGGAAGGGAGGTTTTTAACATTCTTAGAAATCCCTTTTAAGGAGAACTCCAGTCCGAGCTACTCTGCTGACCTGTTGCTTATGGAAAGTAATGGGTATTGTTCTTATGACAACCCTGCCCTACTTCTTGTTTAAAGGGGTTGTCTCGCTACAAAGAATAGCTTTCAAATTGTAGGGAACACAAAATAAAGACATTTTCCAAATATATTGCTTTGTTCCTCTGTTTTCCCTAAGGAGATACAAGTGAATTTATTACCTCTCTGGCTATTTCAGTTCCCTCAGTAACCGACCTATAAAAAATTCTCCCCCTGCTGTTTGTTCAATGAGATAACAGTGAGTGAAGTCATCACACAGGTCACAGCAGTGTCTGTGCTGCTGAGCAGTAAAAAGCTTGATTTATGTAAAATAAACAGAACTGTAATTAGGGCTTTTGTTTTGGGGATCAGATAAAGCCTTCTGAGAGCAGTTTGAAAAGCTGCTTAGCTAATCTGATCTAATTAGCAACTGAAAGCACAGAGCACTGAGCTGTATGCAAATGAGTCAGTCTGAACCAGGAAGTGACAGAGTATTTCATTCATGCATTCTGTGAAACTCTGTAGGGAGACAACTCCTTTAAGGGCTTTATAGGATCTGCTGTGTTATACCAAAGACAGCGCCACACTTGGTAATGTGGTGATACTGCAGCTCACTTCAATGGAGCTGAGCTGCAGTGTCAGACACAACCCTTGGGCAGGTGTGGCGCTGTTTTTAAAAGAAAGCAGCCATACCTTTCTAGTATTGTACCTTCACTGCAACCATCTCCAGCCTCGTCTGCTCTTGCCCTGTGCAGGTGCCAAGATCCACTATTTGAAAAGAGGGCTGAAGTCTTCGCCTACTGGTATGTCAAAGGCCGGTAAGGGGTTAGTCTAGGAAAACCCCATTCCTAAACAAGAGGCCTTCATGCTGGGGGTAGTAGTTGTATCAGATGCACGGGTTCATTTTAACAAACCTAGCCTTTAGCATTCTGAGGCGGCATATACTGCAGGATCTGTGAAGCAAGGAAATATTTGGAAGGCCTCTTATTTGAAGAGCATTATAGTCTTAATTAAGTATTAGTCATGAAGCCAGTGCCCTGGACCTGTTATGTCATAATCTTCTCAATCCCTATGTCCTGTCTTCAGGACGGGTTTACATGTGGCATTTCATTACACATTTTCCCTCCTTGAGGCTTTGACGTTCTTCCATGGAATCGTCAAGAATAAATGTGGTTGCAACCTATGGAGCAATGCAGAGGGTAGTTGGCTCCTACTGCAGCCTTAGCACTTGTTCTCTCCCAGCTTCTGTTGGCTTAAAGTGCCCATATTGCATTATATTCTCCAGCCCTACTAAAATTGGTGGCAGCAGTTGAGGGACACCTCTAAATCCAACTTCTACTTCCAATGAATGGCGATGTCATGGAGACATTAGAAGTGACTTTTTCAGACGCACCTATTTGCCTCCACTGCTGTAGAACAGTTGTATGATAGAAGCCTTTACTTTGTAATCACTCTGTCCTTAGTGGTCATTGAAATTGCATCTCTATAAACTTTCTTCTAAACCTGTAATAGACTTTGTGTTTGTAACACAGCAGCCAATCTGAGAAAGCATATCAGCAGGGGAGGGACAGAGCAGCCACTTTAGCCAAGGGCGATGTAGGGGGTTGTGTCTGACCACCTCCAACTCCTTGTAGGTACACCCTGGAGTACTGTAGCTAAGCTGCAGTCACATCACAGGTCTGCCCTAATGAAGCTCACCGCCAATCAATTAAGGAAATTAATCACAGGTAAGCATCGCTCATAGATCCTTCTAGATTTCAGCTCATAAATAGATGGTTTCTTAAAGGGCTTGTCTCACTACAAGGATTGCTGCTTTTTATGTTTAAGATCTTGCAAAAACAAGTCACTTTGCAATATGGGTCCATTAACAGTGTCCTACCTATTCCTAGATATCCCATCTTGTATGGGCTGCATCAGCTCCTCAGGTTGCTATAGCTACAGACCTGTATGATCTCTCCTGATAGGCTGCCAGCACTGGTTGCTATAGCTACAGACCTGGCTTCTACTGCAGCCTAGTGGAAGCCAGTGACGACGTCCCTGAATTCAAAGTGAAGCCGAGAAAACAGGACTGAGGTAAGATAAATCAAGGTAGTGAGACAACCCCTTTAAAAAGGTTTTCCTCACAATCAAATCTGACCAAGTCCCAGGAGGAGGCACATGTGTCAATCTCAAGGCACAGGGTTCAAATAAGGCTCAACTTGCTATTTTATGTGGCCCTCAAGGGCTTGGATACAACAAACGGGGATGGACAAGATCCTGACGTATTAAGTTCCCCAAAGGTTGCAGCACCTTATTCTGAGCTCTGGTCTGCACCTTCACACCAATTTGTTTAGCAACTCCAATATGGTGGCACAGCTCTATTCTCCCACGCAGGCACTGTATCCAGCCTACAACGCTCTCTGAGGGCAACCATAATGCTGATGTGGCACTGGATGAAACTCAGTTTGGCATCCCTGTCCTAATGGATAAATGCCCGATTACTACGTGCGCCAAGGATCATTAGACCCGAATCCAGAACCCCACGTGACTCTAGTGAGAAGTTTGAATGGAGCAGAGGTCGACCATATGCACCTCGCCAGTGTCTATGGGGCAGTCTATTACAGGTGCGAACATTATGTTTATAGAAATATTTTACCTTTTTTCTCTGTGACCCAAGGTGAAAAAAGGTGGCAGTAGTTTACTGAATATTTATTACAAAAAATAAAGTACATCTACATAGAAAAATGCTGCAGCTATATACAGGCAGTCCCCGGGTTACAAACGGGATAAGGACTGTAGGTTTGTTCTTAAATTGAATTTGTATGTAATTCAGAACAGATACATTTATTAAATGTAACTCCAGCACAAAAGGATTTACTTTTAGTTTTGGATAGTGCAGGGAAGGGTTTTTACATTTGTGTTGCTGCCTGTGCCCCTGTTAAGAAGATTTCACCTTATTTTCACCTCCTGTGCTGCTGTGGAATGCTGGAACTTGTAGTTCCACAGCTACTATCTGCTGTGGAACATGGAACTACAAGTGCCAGCATGCCCCATAAGTCTCCGTTTGTAACTAGGGGGCAGATGTAAGTTAGAACAGTGTAAGTCAGGGACTGCCTGTACTGTAGAAATTCTTGAATATTACACTTTCCCTTAGGGTATATTAACACAGCCGTTGAGGTGGATATGTACATATTTTGCACCACAATATACGTGAGACTGGTCATAATCCATGTCCTAGTTGTGCAAGGAAATATGTGCTATTATTCACATAATTTAAAACATATCCCCCACCCCCCAATTTTTTTTTATTTTTCAGTCTCCTTTTACTCCTTGTGTGAACATAGCCTTATTTAATTGCTACTGCAGGATGGAAATCCGATCATGAAGTATTCATGGGCACAGCCTGCAGCTCTCTTGATGAGGTTGGAAGATCTTCTATTGATTGCTCTGGATGTAAGCCCATTACTTGGGTACACAATACAGTTTCCTAGACGTAATAGGTCATGTTTATCGCCCAGTGAATGTGTTGAACGGTTCACGTGGCATCGATTCCCTTAACTCCTTCCAGGTCTACAGTGTAGTAACAGGTGGAGGGAGGAAGATGAGGTGCAAAAATGACTTCCATGATGCGTAAGATACCGCCTGTATGTGGCGGAGGCGCCATCATCTGTGTCCGTGCGACCATAAGCCTCATCAAAAGCTGGTTGGACCAGGAGATTCCCAGTGCTGGCTGTACCTTTCTATCCTGTAACCTGCGGTGTACAAAAAAGAAATAAATACTTTGAGTCGAAATTTTAGCACTAATTGCATTGCCTAGGATATAATAGCAATGTGAGCTAAACATGGGGCAAGTGCCCAGAAATGTGCCAATCACGAGAGCAAACTGAACAGAGAGAAATCGTAATGCTAGACCCAGCCCCTAGATTAGAGCAATAATGTGTGTAGTAAAATGACAAAGGGGTGGGGATATGGCTAGCGTTCCCCAGAAGCCACCCCCTTTCTAGATCATGACTTCACAACACATGACCTGGTAAAGCGTTGCTGATGGCCTACGAAGTGGGGAAGCCTGTTTAACCCCGCACCCTCAAAATGATTGCTAGTGCCCGTTTTGGGGCACTTCTGGGTAGCCCGCCGCCTACATTCTGCAGGTCTGTTCTAGATCATACTACTTTTACATTTGGGTTGCTTAAGGGTATGTTCACACGATGTATTGCGCCGTGTACAGTACACGCCACAATACCACAATACTTGGTGTCTTTCGGGAGCTCGCGCTAATACGCGTGTACTCCTGCGGCGCGGAGGGGCTGGCAGCCCGCTGGCCCCATTGACATGCATTACTCGCGGCGCAAATAATTGACATGTCACTTATGTTCTATGAGAACTATGGATTACCGTAATAATGGGGCACATTTCCCCGCGTATTAAGCGTATTATGCTGCGAAATGCACCCCAAAATAAGCAGTGTGGACATACCCTGTAAGGTATGTTCACATGACTGATTTGAACGCTGAATTTTTAGCGGCCAAATGGCTGTTGAAACCTCATCTGAAAAGCACCTCAAAAGCGCCCTTTTTAGACGAGGTTTTCAACTCTTTTCTTCGAAAACATACAAATTAATAGACAGGGCAAAAAAAGCATCAAAAAAAGGAGTTAAAACAAGGTGCCAAGAAACGCTCCAAAGCTCTCCATTGATGGGGATTTTCAGCATTGAAAACGGTCCAAGAATTGAGATTACGCTTTTTCGGTGCCCAAAACGTGCATAGAAACCTCGCCGTGTGTAAAAAACAGCAACGCTGTTTTACGTAAGAATTAATGAAAATGAACTGGGGTGGTTTTGGTGGCTGTTCTTGGCAAGGAAATGCGCCGAAACCCGCATCAAAATCAACTGTGTGAACAGACCCTTAAAAAGAGGAATAGTCAATGTAGGAACCAACAACTATTTCTTTGCCTCTGCTCTATAAGTTTAAATGTGAAAATATATATATATATATATATGAAGTCTTACCCTATGTGGCTCACAACAGAGTCTGTCTCCTTCATGGTGTCTGTGACCTTGTGAATAGAAACAGAGTGATTATACAATATTAGGCTTCCACATGTCCATAATATGGGTAAAATTACATTGGCAACACCAAGACTTCTTGCATTTCTACTGAAGTGTACATAGTTCGGGGTCAGACTCCCACCAACAAAATATTGTCTCTCCTCCTGGTCCTCCACTACTGGTGCTCTGTGGCGCCCCAGGATCCATTCCTGTTCACTTCCTAGGCCAGGTTCTGTCCAACAATAGCGGCCAGCACGCCATAGTGCGTGAATGGAGCACAAGGGCTTGTTCACATGGTGTTTTCACGCCGTGTTAAAAACGCTTTTTAGATAAGGCTATGGGACCGACAGGACGGACCCAGAGATGGATCTAAACAATTAGCAGTGAGATTATCACTGCGGGCTATGACGAACATGCAGCGGCGTTCACATGAGAGATCGCCGCTGGGTATTTCACTCCTGCCTGTTGGCTCAGTCTTTGAAAGAATTGATGCGCAATTCTTTCAAAGACGGAGCCGGGGAACACGCAGCGGCGATCTCTCATGTGAACGCCGCTGCATGTTCGTCATAGCCCGCAGTGATAATCTCACTGCTAATTGTTTAGATCCATCTCTGGGTCCGTCCTGTCGGTCCCATAGCCTGATCTAAAAAGCGCTTTTAACACGGCGTGAAAACACCATGTGAACGGATCCAAAAAGCGTAGTTAACACGGAGTGAAAAGTCCATGTGAACGAGCCCTAAGCCTCTGCTATTAGATGGCACCCAGGCCACTAGGGACTGGGTACAGTAGCGTACTGGCAGGTATGCTTTTTTTATTTCTAATTTTCCCCATTTGTACCCCATTTCACATTCATTTTAAAAAACAAACACAGGTATGCATCAGGATACAGTGGGAAATAAAAAGGTATCCTGAGTTATACCAGGGCGGACCCATTGAAAACGAGCAGCAAATGTAGGCTCTATCAGTCTACCCTTGCTCTATTTCCCAGCGTTATACACCTTATGTGCCAGATATGTAACCTACTATGCTACAAGCGAACTCGGCCAGAGAATAAGGCAAACATAGTCCAAAATTGTCTATTTTTCTCAGGATTTTTTAATACTTTTTTTTATTGTAAAATGCGAACAACATGGAGCGCTCCGCTAACCTGGACGCACTTTATGATCAACTGAGGAACGGGTGCATGGTTCTACAGCATAAAATGCACCCCCCCCCCCAAAAAAAAGTGGTATATCCTAACCTCAGATAACGTAATAGATAAATCCCCTACAGCAGGGGTCCCCAACTCCAGTCCTCATGGCCCAGCAACAGGTCATGTTTTCTGGCTTTCCTTCGCATTGCATAGGTGACGTAATTATTGTCTGTTTTCTGTGGAAGATCCTGAAAACATGACCTGTTGGTGGGGCGTGAGGACTGGAGTTGGGGAACACGGCCCTACAGCACAACATACAAATAATCCATCAAGTAGGAATCCAGCAAGCAGATCCATTGAAATATAGACATCTATTTTGTACATTAAATTCAGGGAGAAAACCGGTTCACAAATATAAATAAATTGACGCGTTTCAAACTACCTCATGGTCGTTCAAAATGCGTTAGTCGTTCCTTGTGTTTGTAAACTGTCCCCCTCTCGATTTTAATATGGAGTAAATGAAAATTAACTTTTTTTTTTATGGTATCCCGATGGATGGACATAACACTGTGTCCCTTAGATAAGGGAACACTATCATAGAGCAATACCTGATTGATGCAGAATACAGGGGCGGTGAAGCTGGTGCTAAGATCATGGAGTTTGGCCCCCAGGGACTGCAGATGTTTTGCTTTTAGGGCAGCGTCCTTGGCAGTAAATTCACAGCGAAACAAAGCGGCAATAGAGTCGATGACAATCAGACGAATGGGAGCCCGGCGGAGGAGGATGGGAAGCTTCTTACTGATGCAGTCCGTGAACATGTCCTATAAGAAAAATTAGATTGAAAGTGAATTGTTTGCTATAGGTGACTGACTTTACCACAGTGTTGAATCCTCTTCCCTCTAGTGTCCATTTCATAAGAAAATCCTACCATTACCTCTTTTGATCCCAGTAAAATAAGAAAACTTGTACTCTCCTTCCTCTGGTTCCAGTGCCGCATCTTCCCGGTCTTTGATTTCATTGTGTCACATCAGAACGGGGACATCACCGATGCAGCCAATCAGTGAACGGCTCCGAACGGTGATGCAAGGAATGGCCAATCAGTGAACGTCTCCAAACGGTGATGCGAGGAGTGGCCAATCGGTGAACGGCTCCAAACGGTGATGCGAGGAGTGGCCAATCGGTGAACGGCTCCAAACGGTGATGCGAGGAGTGGCCAATCGGTGAACGGCTCCAAACGGTGATGCGAGAGTGGCCAATCGTGAACTGCTCCGAACGGTGATGCGAGGAGTGGCCAATCGGTGAACGGTGATGCGAGGAGTGGCCAATCGGTGAACGGCTCCGAACGGTGATGCGAGGAGTGGCCAATCGGTGAACGGCTCCGAACGGTGATGCGAGGAGTGGCCAATCGGTGAACGGCTCCGAACGGTGATGCAAGGAGTGGCCAATCGGTGAACGGCTCCGAACGGTGATGCGAGGAGTGGCCAATCGGTGAACGTCTCCGAACGGTGATGTGAAGAGTGGCCAATCGGTGAACGTCTCCGAACGGTGATGCAAGGAGTGGCCAATCGGTGAACGGCTCCGAACGGTGATGCAAGGAGTGGCCAATCGGTGAACTGCTCCGAACGGTGATGCAAGGAGTGGCCAATCGGTGAACGGCTCCGAACGGTGATGCTAGGAGTGGCCAATCGGTGAACGGCTCCGAACGGTGATGCAAGGAGTGGCCAATCGGTGAACGGCTCCGAACGGTGATGCAAGGAGTGGCCAATCGGTGAACGGCTCCGAACGGTGATGCAGGAGTGGCCAATCGGTTGAACGTGCTCCGAACGGTGATGCGAGGAGTGGCCAATCGGTGAACGGCTCCGAAACGGTGATGCGAGGAGTGGCCAATCGGTGAACTGCTCCAAACGGTGATGCGAGGAGTGGCCAATCGGTGAACGGCTCCGAACGGTGATGCAAGGAGTGGCCAATCGGTGAACTGCTCCGAACGGTGATGCAATTAGAGATGGGTGACCACTGCAGCCAGTCAGCAACTAGAGTGGTGACGTCCCCGTTCAGCTTTCACAGAATGAAGACAGAAGACTGGAAAGATGCGGCACTGGAACCGGGCACCAGAGGAGAGAGAGTATAAGTTTTGGGTTCTCCCCTCCCCGCTCCCCCCATCTGGAACGGAGATGATGAAGTGTGGTTAACATCTTTTTAAGGTTTTTTTTTTCCCCCCTCTTCCTTTGGACCCAATAGAGCAGAGGAAAAACCATATGCCAGCAAGTAATGGAGATCCAAAAGAAAAGAGACTACATGATGTAACCCTCCTACCAGCCCGCCAAAATTGAGGGGAAAAAAAAGTCAGAAACCTTCACTGCTCTCAAAACAAAATTCTTAGTCAATTAAAGGAATACTCCATGTATTGACACGTTATGCCTATTGAAGGACCTAAAGGGGATGGTGCCAGACACAGGGATACTTGGATGTTTTTTGCATCTGTGTTATGTCCCACCCACTCAGCTGCAGGGAGATTTGAACATTTCCTACCAGATAACTCCACAAATTACATCTGATTGCTGGATGAGGGATTCCCCGGGTGGGAGGGACCTGCTCTTCACAGCCAGCTTCAGGCTCCCACTTATTGTTCAGACTATGGGTAGTTCTATAGTTTCCAGCTCCCACTTCCTGTTCAGGTTGCGGGAGGTTTTACAGCTTCAGGCTCCCACTTCCTGTTCAGGCTGTGGGCGGTTCTACAGCTTCAGGCTCCCACTTCCAGTTCAGGCTGTGCACATATCTACAGCAGCGACAGGCATTTTAGCTCTGCTTTTCCTAGTAGTTCCTGTTAGGCTATATCTACACAGCTTATTTTAAAATGCCGTCCAAAACCCAATGGCATTTTAACATCGTCGTACTGCGGTTTTTGGTGCAAAAAAAAACGGTCATTGACTGGACGGGAATCCGGCGTAAGGTACAGCAGGTTTTAAAATCCACTCGAACCTGACGGATTTTAAAATCAACTGGAAAAAATCCATGCTGTGTAGACTACGGCACAGATTTTCTGTTGTGGTCTATGGTCTACTGGTTACAGCTGGATTTTCAGCAGATTCTAAATACTGAATCCGCCAAAAATCAGAGCTGTGTAGACAGTCTTTGAGGAATGTTAGTGACAGAGGGGTCTATACAGCAGGAGAGAAGGCTACAGAGCTTTAAAGGGTTCAAGTTTGTCAGTAAGAAACCTAAACAAGCTCCTGTGCTGCTGATAAGATACAGCAGGAAGTTACATCACCATCCCTGCCTGGGCTGCTAGAGCATAGAGAGGAATGTTGGTAACCTAAGAAAGCTTTGAGATAAGAAGTACTCTAACTCTCTAGGGAAGCAAAATCAGAACAGCAATGTATTTGGTAATAGTCTTTCCTTTTGCCTACATGCTAATCAATGTGGTGAAAGTATCCCTGTAAGTTTTATTCACACAAAACCAGGATGGAACGTCACACTGTGGAAAGCGAGAACTCGGGAAGGTCTAAAGCAGGGGTGTCAAACTGCGGCCCTCCAGCTGTTGGGAAACTACAACTCCCATCATGCCCACTATTATAGATTATACAAATGCATGATGGGAGTTGTAGTTTCCCAACAGCTGGTGGGCCGCAGTTTGAAACCTAAAGTGTGAAGTGTTCACAAAGTAATGCCCGCCCCCCGCACTTACTATATCCGCTGTGTGCTCGATATAAATACCGTCTCCAAATCGGATGCTGCGGATAACGTCAGCCGGGACGTCCGATCTCAGTTTGTGCTGGAATTTAATCAATTGCTGCAATCGCTTGCTTGGAAAGGAGTCCTCGGTGCAGATGTACACAGCCCCTGCGCAAGACATGCATGTTATACAATGCATAGACATTTACCCTATAGTGGTTTATACATAGCAGATATGTTATATATAGGTACCTGCTCCAAGACCTCCATATTCTGCAGGATACTGGACAGACAGACACAGCTGCAAAGCGATCTGGGTCTTCCCTGCCGAGCTCTCTCCTGCAAGTTCTGTAATGCCCACCATCGGGATCCCCCCTCGCAGGAAAGTATTCAGGACGTGGCAGCCGAGGCTCAGCTTCTGGTGCTGGGAAGGGAAACTCTCCTTGTCCGTGTACAACTGCAGTGCTGCAAGTCATGATAAGAAGTAACAACGTGTCATCATTATATAAACTTCTGAATACAAGTACTTAAAGGGGTGTTCTATTACTTTAAAAAATCTCCCTACCACCTCCCACTCTGCTAAAATAGAAATTTACCCCTACTCGCCTCTCCTATTACCACTGTTCCAGCATTGCCAGAGTTCCAGTGTTCCCCCTCCTTGGTCCCTCACTGATGATGTTGCATCATGCTGCAGCCAATCATTCACTTCAGCAGTTACATGCCTGCATGTACAACATGTGACCAAAAGTTTTACTATGAATGCATTTCATGCCTGGTTTGTCCTACTTTAGCTCTCAATGTGTTCAAAAGGGGGCGTGTAGGATTATGTTTGAACTGCATATCATGTGACCCAGCAGGCTTGACATCACCATGCCTTTCTCCACAGTGTGCTCACTCTGGTGAAACAAAGGTCTGTTTATGTAAACAGCTTTGAGTAGCTACAATGTAGCTGAGTGGTTTGCACTTCTGCCTTTCAGCAAAGGGGTCCTAGGTTCAAATCCCAAACATGTGCTTTGTTTTCTCAATGCACATACCTGATTGAGGTTTCTTTTTATTTATTTGCACTATTTACCTCCTATACATTATTATTTGCCGGTGTGTATATGCCTGAAAATAAGTGACATGTCAGACACACGCCGAATTCCAAACGTAAAATGCGTGCGATTGACGCCATGTATTTTACATTGATGTATGTGACAACTGTTTTATACATTGTTTGGGCTGTATTTCGGTGAAATTACACCTGAAATACGTGAAAAAATATGACCCAAAAGATGCCGTGTGATCACCCCCTTACTATTATCACTATAATATCATCTCACTCTAAAAGTAGCATGCAGTTTATATACTATTGTTGTATATTATTACTATTATCTAATGCTCATACTAGCATGCACTATATATATATATATATATATATATATATATATATATATATATATATATATATATATATAAATTATATATATATATATATAAACTATATGACTTATCACTACGTTACTATTATCGTCTTATTCTCATGGTAAGATACAGCTTATATATTACTATGATCATTATTGTATATTATTTTTATTATCACTGTGTTACTATTATCTTATCCTCATAGTAGCATGCAGTGCGTGTGTTTATGTATGTATGTGTATATATATATTTATTTATATATATATATAATATATATAAACATGTTGTGTGTATGTACATGTGTGTGTGTGTATATATATATATATTTGTGTTTATATATTTATGTGTGTGTGTATATTATATATATATATATATATATTTGTGTGTATGTATGTAATGGGTGTGTGTATGTTGTGGTGTGTTATATATATATTTATTTGTGTGTGTATGTATATATATAACACGTGTGTGTGTGTGTGTGTGTGTATATATATATATATATATATATATATTTAATTTGTGTGTGTGTAAATATATATATATTTGTGTGTGTGTAAATATATATGTATATAACGTGTGTGTGTGTATATATATATGTATATAACGTGTGTGTATATACATAATGTGTGTATATATATATATATATATATTATATATATAAAATTTATGTGTGTGTATGTATATATATACATATATATATATACACACACAGTATATATTATTATTGTTATATATTACCATTATCATCTTCTTAGGGTATGTTCACATGGCTTAAAATGGGATGTATCTCGCCCCGTATCTAGCGCAGTACGGCACGAAATACGGGGCGAGATACGTCCCGGTCATTACGGTAATTGACAGTTCTCATAGAGAACTATGGATTATGGCTGCTCGCCGTATACACGCCGAGAATAATGAACGTCTATGGGACCGGCGGGCTGCCCCCCTCCCAAGCACACAGCGTAATTGAGGGCGAAATACGTCCCGCAATTATTGCCGTGTGAACATAGCCTTATTCTCATAGTAGCATGCAGTTTATATATTATTACTATTCTCACAATCTGAGATGAGATTGTGAAGATCACAAGCCAGGTCAGAAAATATTGTTGCACTGAAAGATTAAAATTCCAGATGTGGTTGGAAAATAGTAAGTGAATATAAACCTACCTGGGATAAACGTATATCTATTCTACAGTGAAGAGGAAATAATGTATGGGCTAATGATAGTAAGCTCTCTATGCGATGATCTTCATGCACTTGTGCTAATACAGAGTTGCCAAGAGGATCTTCAATTTAAAGCATGGCGGAGGGACAGAGCTTTAGGGTATGTTCACACAACGTAAGGTCGGTCCCTATTTTGGGGCGTAATTGCGCTTCAATACGGGCCGACATAATGGTAATTCCTAGATCTCATTGAGAGCTATGATTACCTGCTCTTTCCCCCAGCGCACAAAACTCACTGCGAAAAAGAATGGGCATGTCGATTCTTCCCGGCGATTACGCGCTGGGGAGAATGAAAGTCAGTGAGAGCTTCAGAGGTACGTAGAATGCGCCGCCATACGCCCCCGCACTATGTTTGTGTGAACACACCTTTAGGCTGAACCTCTGATGAGACCATTGTGTTTCGGACAATGTAGCTATGCTGCAGTCACGGGTCACATATGAGTATTGCCTGTGTTTTACAATTTTGAGATCTTCGCTAGATTCTACTTCAAGAAAGTTTGTTTCTTCATATAAAATTGTAGTAAATTTACCTGTAATTACTTTTTTATCTTTCTGCAAAGTAACAGCCGCCGCTTTCTGTAAATGCTGGACATCGGGAATGGAGAGATGGGTGATTCTCTGCAGATCCACAACGGAGTAAGTCAGAATGTCTCCAACACATTTTACGTTTGCTGCAAGAAAAAAGCTAATTTCATTATATTTATAAATGTATCCACTAATGAATAAGAGGAGTCAGGAACCTCAAGCCAGGAACTATCACAATGGATTGGGTATGAACAGTGTCGAACAGGGGTGCCAAAGGCTCACCAGAGGAGCTGATTCTTGGGGCCCACCAGAGGAGCCGATTCCTGGGGGCCCACCAGAGGAGCCGATTCCTGGGGGCCCACCAGAGAAGCCGATTCCTGGGGGCCCACCAGAGGAGCCGATTCCTGGGGGCCCACCAGAGGAGCCGATTCTTGGGGCCCACCAGAGGAGCCGATTCTTGGGGCCCACCAGAGGAGCCGATTCGGGGCCCCACCAAATGGAGCCGTTATGGGGGCCACGGGACCGTTATTGGAGGGCCACCAGGGAGCCTGTATTGGAGGGCCCACCAGTGGAGCCTGTTAGTGGAGGGCCCACCAGTGGAGCCTGTTATTGGAGGGCCCACCAGTGGAGCCTGTTATTGGAGGGCCCACCAGTGGAGCCTGTTAGTGGAGGGCCCACCAGTGGAGCCTGTTATTGGAGGGCCCACCAGTGGAGCCTGTTATTGGAGGGCCCACCAGTGGAGCCTGTTATTGGAGGGCCCACCAGTGGAGATGATTTTTGGGATCCACCAGTGATGATTCTGGTGGCTCACAAGTGGAGATGATTTTTGGGATCCACCAGTGGAGTTAATCTTTTGGGATCCACCAATGGACTTGATTCTTGAGGCCCACCAGAAGATTTGTTGCTGGTGGCCCTTGCTCCACCTACTGTATATGACTGCACATGCCTCTTGTTTTCTGCCTCTTTTTCTTTGCCCTTCTCCCAGAAAAGCAGCCCTAACCAGCTGTGCCCACTGGTCCACCATGGGATTCCCCTTCTCTGCTGTGGGCCAGTCTGAGCCGGGGTATGAACCATGTGCCCTATCATAGAGACGTCCTATGTCGTATGCTGATACTGCAGAGGGGATCACATTCATGTCTATCTATATATCAGCAATGCGTAGCCACTACCCTCTCCCTGCATGAATGACAGCGAGAACCCTTGGAAAACCGGATGATAACCTATGTATGGTTTGGAATCGCAGCCATGTCAGTTGTCACTTTCCAGAGTGCGGTGACCAAAAATTCTAGCAACCTGTTGTAGTGGAGAATTTCCATTTAGTGTCTTTTGGATAAAGATTTCTCCCTTACATAGTACATTGTAGGGGGATCAGATTGCACCAAGTGGCGCTGACCATGGGACCTGTTCTAATTCGTGCCAGCATCAAATAAAAATCTTACCCTTATTAAGAGCCGCAGCGACTTGAGGATCCGGATCCAGCTGCTCCCAGTCCATGACTTCATGAAATGCAATGTAAAAAACAAAATGTAAGAGTAACCAAGTATAACATATTTCAAAGGTGAGCAGAGGATTTTTCTTTAATCGCTTTTAACCCCTCCCTGACCAGAATTTCCTGCCATTCAGCAGTTTTATCTCTTTGCGAAGAAGTTAAGATTTTAGATGTAATTTTTAGATGCATAGAGATGCCAGAATGAAAAAAAAAATACTGCCAAAAAACAAAAACAAAAAATGTATACTGGTTTTAAGGAAAATACTCCTTTCTGCTGGAAGTGTTGCTTTAATATTTAACTATATTTTTGACTATTTATCTATTTTCCAGTACAATTAAAACTACTACAATGAATGGAAAGACGCTGCATTAAGATGAAGTTAAATGTACACTTGGGAGAAATTTCTCTGACTATCCCTTGTACTGATGGATCAGAGGGCGGTGCAGAGCAGATTTACTAACGAGCTGGTGGCTAGAGATAGAGTAATTTCTAATATTAGACACGGGGAAAGGGGTGTGGCTAAAAGGCAAATGGGAGTGGCTTAAAGTGTGAAAAAATGTGCACTTAATTTTGGGTAGAATATTGATACACAGTAAGACGACCAAGCGGTAATGAAATAAATGTGAAACAAGACAAACCAAATTCATTGTACAGCTTGGACCGTTATGACAAAGATGGCCGCCCCCCATAGATTGCCTGGTCTAACTGTGCACTAGACATTAGCCAGGATGTAGTAAATCTGCCCCTTCTGAAGCAAGGTTGGCATCTGTGGCACCGCTAAACATGGGTTTAGCAATTTACAGGAGTGGAGGCAGACATCTAAAAACTAATGCAGAATAGAGCAGCCAATCAGATTGCAGCACGGTTTAAAAGCTTCAATCAGATTGCAGCACGGTTTAAAAGCTTCAATCAGATTGCAGCACGGTTTAAAAGCTTCAATCTGATTGCGGCGCGGTTTAGAAGCTCCAATCAGATTGCAGTGCGGTTTAGAAGCTCCAATCAGAATGCAGTGCAGTTTAGAAGCTCCAATGAGATTGCGGTGCAGTTTAGAAGCTCCAATCAGATTGCGGCGCGGTTTAGAAGCTCCAATCAGATTGCAGTGCAGTTTAGAAGCTCCAATGAGATTGCGGTGCAGTTTAGAAGCTCCAATCAGAATGCGGTGCAGTTTAGAAGCTCCAATCAGATTGCGGTGCTGTTTAGAAGCTAAGCTCCAATCAGATTGCGGTGCTGTTTAGAAGCTCCAATCAGATTGCGGTGCAGTTTAGAAGCTCCAATCAGATTGCTGTGCAGTTTAGAAGCTCAGTTCCAATCAGATTGCAGCTCCATTTAGAAGCTCCAATCAGATTGCAGTGCAGTTTAGAAGCTCCAATCAGATTGCAGTGCAGTTTAGAAGCTCAGGTCCAATCAGATTGCAGCGCCATTTAGAAGCTCCAATCAGATTGCAGTTTAGAAGCTCCAATCAGATTGCAGTGCAATTTAGAAGCTCCAATTAGATTGCAGTGCAATTTAGAAGCTCCAATTAGATTGCAGTCCAATCATATTGCAGTGCAGGTTAGAAGCTCCAATCAGATTGCAGTGAAATTTAGAAGCTCCAATCAGATAGCAGTTTAGAAGCTTCAATCATATTGCAGTGCAGTTTAGAAGCTCCAATCAGATTGCAGTCAAATCAGATTGCAGTGCAGGTTAGAAGCTCCGCTCCAATCAGATTGTAGTGCAGTTTAGAAGCTCTAGTCGGGTTGCAGTGCAATCAGATTGCAGTGCAGGTTAGAAGCTCCAATCAGATTGCAGTGCAGGTTAGAAGCTCCGCTCCAATCAGATTGTAGTGCAGTTTAGAAGCTCCAATCAGGTTGCAGTCCAATCAGATTGCAGTGCAGGTTAGAAGCTCCAATCAGATTGCAGTGCAGGTTAGAAGCTCCGCTCCAATCAGATTGTAGTGCAGTTTAGAAGCTCCAATCAGATTGCAGTGCAGGTTAGAAGCTCCGCTCCAATCAGATTGTAGTGCAGTTTAGAAGCTCCATTTAGATTGCAGTGTAATTTAGAAGCTCCAATCATATTGCAATGCCATTTAGGAGTTCCAATCAGATTGCAGTGTAATTTAGAAGCTCCAATCAGATTGCAATGCCATTTAGGAGTTCCAATCAGATTGCAGCGCAGTTTAGTAGCTCCAGTAAGATTGCAGCGCCGTTTAGAAGCTGTGATGTGATTGGTGAACAACTGTCTCCAACGATTTCTACGGCACCGACCACATCCACTCACCAAACAGGAGCTGCCGCTTGTGTCTGTGGGGCGCCCCCAACCCACCAATCGCGGCAGGGACAAAAAACAGACTTTACCCTCCAATCCCAGCGGGCAACACTCGTCACGTGACTCGCCGCGCCCCACAAAACTCTACCTCGGCATTGGCCACCATGTTTTGTGTCACGTGACGCCGCCTCTTACTTCCAATTGGTTCGAATCGGCTGTCAAACTCCTCTCCTGTGATTGGTGCTTGCGCTTAACCCCGTCACTGCCGGTGAGCCTATACCGCCTTCTGAACTAACAGGGCTTGGTCCGCGCCTGCTCAGGGGCTGGAAAGAGTTAACGTCTTGACAGCTGGGTTCCTCCAATCAGGGATCACTTAGAGCTCTGTGCTCTGCTGTGATTGGCGGCTGATAGGTGTCGATCATGTGAGAGCTGGCATCTCATTGGCTGAGGCGGCCGAGCTGGCGTGAGCGAGTGAAAATGTCCACCGACCGAGATGGCAAGAAGCTGGTCCGGTCCCCCAGCGGGCTCCGCATGCTCCCCGAGAACCGCGCGCTGGGGAGTCCTTTTTGCTTGGAGGAACCGCAGTGGGTACCGGATAAGGAGGTACATGCATGGGCAGAGGGTGTGAGTGGAGGTGGCAGAGGCCACAGGAGTTGCGTTCACGTCCTCTCGTCAACTCTTGTCAATGCCTTGTGTCATAGAACTACAAGTCCCAGCATGCACTGCCACTGGTTGGTGGGGTCGTGCTGAGACTTGTAGTACCACAACCATCTATGTGCTGTGCTAATTCTATTCACCAGTGTTTTCCAATTTGTTTCTCTTAATATTGTAGAATAAACTACAACTCCCAGCATGCAATCCCAGCTTTTGACTGTGCAGGCATGCTGGGAGTTGTAGTTCTGGCTTTGCTTTCCTGCTTGAAATGCGTCAGTTTGTGTCGTGTAGGTTGCTCTTATCTGTGATGCTTCACTAGGTTTTATATGAAGACGCTGGATATTCTCTGTATCACGTTGTTGGATAGAAACACTGCTATACTCACATATATAGCACATCTGTCAGGGGTTCACGCT
Organism: Phyllomedusa bahiana; assembly: GCA_025379985.1. NCBI lineage: Eukaryota > Metazoa > Chordata > Amphibia > Anura > Hylidae > Phyllomedusa > Phyllomedusa bahiana. The sequence continues at coordinate 47,454 of JAODAL010006331.1, read as the reverse complement.
GGACCTCGACTGTGTTGTTGTTGTTATTATTATGATGACGTTTACTCTTCATTTACTGCTTTTGCTGAAGGGAGAGGAGCGGAGCTCTGTGGTATATAGGGTTATATGATAGGGGGAGAGGAGCGGAGCTCTGTGGTATATAGGGTTATATGATAGGGGGAGAGGAGCGGAGCTCTGTGGTATATAGGGTTATATGATAGGGGGAGAGGAGCGGAGCTCTGTGGTATATAGGGTTATATGATAGAGGAGAGGAGCTGAGCTCTGTGATTATATAGGGTTATATGATAGGGGGAGAGAAGCTGAGCTCTGTGATATATAGGGTTATATGATAGAGGGAGAGGAGCTGAGCTCTGTGATATATAGGTTTATATGATAGAAAGGGAGAGGAAGCTGAGCTCTGTGATTTTATAGGGTTATATGATAGAGGGAGAGGAGCTGAGCTCTGTGATATATAGGGTTATATGATAGAGGGAGAGGAGCTGAGCTCTGTGATATATAGGGTTATATGATAGAGGGAGAGGAGCTGAGCTCTGTGATATATAGGGTTATATGATAGAGGGAGAGGAGCTGAGTTCTGTATAAAATAGGTTTATAATATAGAAGAGAGGAGTGAGCTCTGATATAATAGGGATATATGAAAGAGGGAGAGGAGCTGGCTCTGTGATATATAGGGTTATATGAAAAGAGGAGAGTGCTGACTCTGTGATATATAGGGTTATATGATAGAGGGTGGAGGAGCTGAGCCTCATGGATATATAGGGTTTTGTGAGAGGGAGAGGAGCAGAGCTCTGTGATATATAGGGTTATATGATAGAGGGAGAGGAGCTGAGCTCTGTGATATATTGAGTTATGTGAGAGGGAGAGGAGCAGAGCTCTGTGAATATAGGGTTATATGATAGAGGGAGAGGAATGAGCACTGTGATATATAGGGTTATATGATAGAGGGAGAGGAGCTGAGCTCTGTGATATATAGGGTTATATGATAGAGGGAGAGGAGCTGAGCTCTGTGATATATAGGGTTATATGATAGAGGGAGAGGAGCTGAGCTCTGTGATATATAGGGTTATATGATAGAGGGAGAGGAGCTGAGCTCTGTGATATATAGGGTTATATGAGAGAGGAGAGAAGCTGAGCTCTGTGATATATAGGGTTATATGAGAGAGGAGAGAAGCTGAGCTCTGTGATATATAGGGTTATATTGGTACTTCTTGTGCAGTCGAACCTCAAGAAAGAGGAAAGACAAGAGGGGGATGGGGAGACACAAAGGCGCACACAAATAGTGTAATAACGTATGTTAAAAAATTAGGAGTAGAAAGTTCGAACTGCTCACCTGAGCAAGTTGTACTCAATAATGGTACAACTCATTTGTAAACATATATCCAGTTTTAGAGCTGCTGGCCACTTCGATCCACTTTTCCTTCCGCACAAGGAGATCCAAGGATTAAATAAATAGTACCGTGCTACAAGTAGCTGTTCACTCGAAGGATTCCAGCGCTCCAATATTAGCTATAACAGCTCAATTGAGCAATACGCACTATACCCCAATGTATTTAAAAGGTATATTTATTGTGCACATTATACTAAAATTACATAAAACAATAAACACAAATAAAAATAAAAATATATGAATAATCCCTAAAAACTCAACGCGTTTCGCGCACCCCTAGTGCGCTTCATCAGGAGTGATGACCTTATGGACTCATGTCATATTTATACTAAGCTCTTGTAATAATGGACCAACCTACTCCAAATCCCTGTACTCCTCCCCTTCCATGATCTCATGTTACACTCAGATATATACATTATGTGCTACACACATCTTTTTAGCATATTGCAGTACCACATTCTACATTATTTTGCACATTTCGCCAGGAAAACTAAATACCCTTAGTCTATAATCCAAACATTAGGTGCGGGGACGCCGATTCCCGTCTCCGTGATCATGGGCGGAAGTACGTCATCACAGGTTACTTCCGCCCACACTTGCTGTGCTCCTATTTGCGCCTATTGCCATGCTCCACGGTGTGTGCTGGGCGGAAGTATAGTCTCGTTTGAGTACACTTCCGCCCGCACTAGCTTTACTCACATTGAGATCTATTGCGCATGCTCGGTGCACTGCGCACCCGTCGGGCGTTTTTGTAGCTCCTTACTGTAATACACTTGCGACCCTGGCACCCGATATTATACTATTTATTGGTGAATTCACACTCCTTATTGAATTTTGTATACCTTCTATATAAGAACCCCTATCATCGCAATGGGCTCATTGTTATTAAATTAGTTATACAGGTCCAAAACCACACTCTTTCCATAAACTATATTAGAGTATTATACCTATATATACAAGGACATATACGCCTATTATTAATACTAATATGCTATTTTCTGTACCTCATGTAGGCCATATGGATTTAAAGTATTCAATTTTAATATCCAACATGTTTCTTTATTTATAAGGGTATGGAAATTATTTTTAAAAATAATTATTTTAAATACGATGATCTCCACTACCATCAGCAGGTTGGTACGGCGATGGGGACCAGAGTTGCCCCATCGCTGGCCAACCTGTTTATGGGTTCATTTGAGGTGACTTATTTTATCAGATTTTAATAGATTCCGTTTTAATATTATTTATTTTAAAAGATTTATCGATGACCTTATTTTCATATGGAGTGGAACTAAAGAGGAGGCCGACGCATTTTTAAGATTTTTAAATTCAAATTCTTGGGGGATCACATTTACATCAAATATAAATTTAAAGGAAATCCAATTTTTAGACCTTTTATTATATTGTGAAAATGAGAGGATTTTGTCCAAAACTTATTTTAAACCGGTTGACTCCAATAATTACGTGCACTTTAATAGTAGTCATTATGGAAAGTGGACACGTAACGTGCCCTTCGGACAATTCCGGAGGGTACGGAAAAACTGCACTTCTGAAGAGGTATATAAAGATCAAGCAGCAATTTTGGAGGAAAGGTTTATTCGGAAAGGTTACCCGAGGAATTTAGTTCAGAATGCAAAAGAGAAAGCACTCATGATGACACAAAAGGATTGTGTCATCCAGAAACGAAAGGACAATACTAAATTCTACAAAAATAATTTCATCACGACCTATTTGTCCCAACATAAAGATCTATATGGGATACTGTCAAAACATTGGGATATCCTTCTATCAGATCCAGTACTAAAACCCCATTTAGATACACGATCTGATAGAAGGATATCCCAATGTTTTGACAGTATCCCATATAGATCTTTGTGTTGGGACGAATAGGTCGTGATGAAATTATTTTTGTAGAATTTAGTATTGTCCTTTCGTTTCTGGATGACACAATCCTTTTGTGTCATCATGAGTGCTTTATCTTTTGCATTCTGAACTAAATTCCTCGGGTAACCTTTCTGAATAATACCTTTCCTCCAAAATTGCTGCTTGATCTTTATATACCTCTTCAGATAGTGCAGTTTTTCCGTACCCTCCGGAATTGTCCGAAGGGCACGTTACGTGTCCATTTTCCGTAATGACTACTAGTAAAGTGCACGTAATTATTGGAGTCAACCGGTTTAAAATAAGTTTTAGATAAGATACTTTCTTTTTCACAATATAATAAAAGATCTAAAAATTGGATTTCCTGTGAATTTATATTTAATGTAAATGTGATACCCCCAAGAATTCGAATTTAAAAATCTTAAAAATGCGTCGGCCTCCTCTTTAGTTCCACTCCATATGAAAATAATATTAGAACGAAATCTGTTAAAATCTGATAAGATAAAAATCTCCTCAAAGGACCCCATAAACAGGTTGGCCAGCGATGGGGCAACTCTGGTCCCCATCGCTGTACCAACCTGCTGATGGTAGTGGAGATCATCGTATTTAAAATAATTATTTTTTAAAATAATTTCCAGACCCTTATAAATAAAGAAACATTTTGGATATTCAAATTGGATACTTTAAATCCATATGGCCTAAATGAGGTACAGGAAATAGCATATTAGTATTAATAATAGGCGTATATGTCCTTGTATCTATAGGTATATACTCTAATATAGTTGATGGAAAGAGTGTGGTTTTGGGACCTGTATAACTAATTTAATAACAATGAGCCCATTTGCGATGATAGGGGGTTCTTATAGAAGGTATACAAAATTTAATAAGGAGTGTGAATCCACCAATATAATAGTAAATATCGGGTGCCAGGGTCGCAAGTGTATTACAGTAAGGAGCTACAAAAACGCCCGACGGGTGCGCAGTGCACCGAGCATGCGCAATAGATCTCAATGTGAGTAAAGCTAGTGCGGGCGGAAGTGTACTCAAACGAGAATATACTTCCGCCCAGCACACACCGTGGAGCATGCGCAATAGGCGCAAATAGGAGCACAGCAAGTGTGGGCGGAAGTAACCTGTGATGACGTACTTCCGCCCATGATCACGGAGACGGGAACCAGCGTCCCCGCACCTATGTTTGGATTATAGACTAAGGTATTTAAGTTTTCCTGGCGAAATGTGCAAAATAATGTAGAATGTGGTACTGCAATATGCTAAAAAGATGTGTGTAGCACATAATGTATATATCTGAGTGTAACATGAGATCATGGAAGGGGAGGAGTACAGGGATTTGGAGTAGGTTGGTCCACTATTACAAGAGCTTAGTATAAATATGACATGAGTCCATAAGGTCATCACTCCTGATGAAGCGCACTAGGGGTGCGCGAAACGCGTTGAGTTTTTAGGGATTATTCATATATTTTTATTTTTATTTGTGTTTATTGTTTTATGTAATTTTAGTATAATGTGCACAATAAATATACCTTTTAAATACATTGGGGTATAGTGCGTATTGCTCAATTGAGCTGTTATAGCTAATATTGGAGCGCTGGAATCCTTCGGATGAACAGCTACTTGTAGCACGGTACTATTTTTATATAGGGTTATATGATTGAGGAGCTGAGCTCTGTGATATATAGGGTTATATGATAGAGGAGAGGAGCTGAGCTCTGTGATATATAGGGTTATATGATAGAGGGAGAGGAGCTGAGCTCAGTGATATATAGGGTTATATGATAGAGGGAGAGGAGCTGAGCTCTGTGATATATAGGGTTATATGATAGAGGAGAGGAGCTGAGCTCTGTGATATATAGTGTTATATGATGGAGGAGCGGAGCTCTGTGATATATAGGGTTGTATGATAGGGGGAGGGGAGCGGAGCTCTGGGATATATAGGGTTATTTGACTTGATGCTGAATTTCTGAGTAAAAGGTAGTGAAAATGGAAGTACTGCTTACCCCTGTCTCCAAAAGCAGTGCTGCCGGTCACTGTACGCGGAGGACGTTAGCAGAACTCCCATTGTCTCTGAGTCCTGTCAGCATTTTCTCTGTGATATTTATAGTTTTACATGATTTGGAGCAGGTTTTTATTAAAGAGCAGAGTAATCCTGACAGGACTTGCAGAGAGAGGTCGGTGCTTACTCTTCCTACATAAAGTGATTGACAGTCCTCTGTGCACAGACACTACTATGAGAACTGTCAATCACTGTATGTGGACTCGCCCCTGCCTCGGGAACCAGCCCCAGAATATGTCGGCTCGTGACTGATAACCGGTCCCACGTGCGCACGAATCTCCATTCTGTTTTACAAGAGATTAAAATACAGGGGAGCGGTGTGTTTGGCTGTACTGGAAACTCCCATAGACCTGAATGGAGAGTCGTGACCAACTCTCTGCTATCAGTGGACAGTTTCACGGGCCTGTTCCCGAGATAGGTGCAGGTCCCAGAGGTGGGGGCTTCACCTGTCAGACTTTGATGGCATATACGACCATCAAAGTGTATGGTAGGATCGCCCCTTAAAGGGGTTGTCTCACTACATTGATTCATCTTACCTCAGTCCTGTTTTCTTGGTTTCATTTTGAATTCAGGGGCGTGTTTACTGGCTTCCACTAGGCTGCAGTAGAAGCCAGGTCTGTAGCTATAGCAACCAGTGCTGGCAGCCTAACAAGAGAGACTGAACAGGTCTGTAGCTATAGCAACCAGTGCTGGCCGCCTATCAGGAGAGACTGAACAGGTCTGTAGCTATAGCGACCATTGCTGGCAGCCTATCGGGAGAGATTGAACAGGCCTGTAGCTATAGCGACCTGAGGAGCTGATGCAGCCCATACAAGAGGGGATATCTAGGAATAGGTAGGACACTTAATGGACATATATTGCAAAGTGACTTGTTTTTGCAAGATCTTTAAAAAGCAGCAATCCTTGTGGTGAGACAACCCCTTTAAAGGGTTTTCAGGCTGTTGGACCCGCGGCTCTTCCATGTGTGAGACATGGGGTTGTGCAACACAGTCCAATTGGTTTGTAAAGTGATGGCTCAGCATTAGGATATGAAGTCACGCAGGAAAATCCCTTCACTATGTCCCATGACTGTACTTTACCAAAAGCCTCTGTAAAGGCTGCACACTCCAGGGCATGCTGGGAGTTGTAGTTTTGCAGCAGCCTTGGGTGAGTTGCTCTTTTTGCAGTCCCCGTATCTAGTGTTACATAGTGATCTGGTGGGTTTGGGGTTGTTCGCGTTGGTTTTCCTGCTGGATGATGCTGCAGCAAAGAATCATACATTCCCTTTATTCCAGAACAAGTTCTTTCTTTCCAAGTCTTTTAGGTCGTAAATGTTTTTGGTGCTGCAAAAGCCCCATGAGCTAAAATAACCCCCAGGAATGCATGCAGGCTCCCAGCCCTGGACACGCACTGTGTTTCTATAGCCGAGAGGCACATCAGCATTACGGTCGCCCTCATCGGGTCTTGGGGCGTCGTGTGCTCAATAAAAGGCCAAGATCTCCTGGAAGGTTGTATTATAGCCAGGCCCTTCCACCTCTTTAGCACCAAGGTTTGTACCTTGAAGGGCACCTGGGTAAAGTTGTGCCACCACCAATGAGCAGTGGGAAGATTGATCAGAGGGCTCATTCCAAGATGGCGGCTGCTCCCTATTTCCTCCAGGAAAAGTGTGGGCCACTTAAAGGGGTTGTCTCACTACAGGGATTGCTGCTTTTTATGTTGACGATCTTGCAGAAACAAGTCACTTTGCAATATGTGTCCCTTATTAGTGTCCTACCTATTCCTAGATATATCCCCCTCTTGTATGGGCTGCATCAGCTCCCTCAGGTCGCTATAGCTACAGACCTGTGTAATTTCTCCTGATAGGCTGCCAGCACTGGTTGCTATAGCTACAGACCTGTGTAATTTCTCCTGATAGGCTGCCAGCACTGGTTGAACATGTCTGTAGCTATAGCAGTCTCTTATGATAGGCTGTCAGCACTGGTTCCTATAACTTCAGACCTGTTTGATCTACCCTGATACCAGCGCTGGTTGCTATAGCTACAGACCTGTTTGATCTCTCCTGATAGGCTGCCAGCACTGGTTGCTATAGCTACAGACCTGGCTTCTACTGCAGCCTAGTAGAAGCCAGTTAACACGCCCCTGAATTCAAAATGAAACCAAGAAAACAGGACTGAGGTAAGAGGAATCAATGTAGTGAGACAACCCCTTTAAAATTACATCACAGCCAGATTCGAACCCTGGTCCTTGAGTGTGATACATGTTTCATAGTGTTTGGCAGGCGTTTATATATCACAAGCTGCCCTCTACAACAGGTTCTCCCCCTTGCTTTCCACAGGAGGGTCTTCCATACCCCTCTTTCTACTGTACTAGTAGTCACAACAGTACCTGCACCCTTGCCCCGCACTAGTCACAGCACAGCTCCCTCCACTTAGTCTGGGTTCACAAGTACCGGTCGCAACGTGACCGAAACCGCATTACAGGGCGGTCTACAAATTATCTGCGGCCCCCAGCAGTCGGCTTGTTAAAGGGGTTTTACCACCATGATTATTAGCTTTTGACATGTGGGGAAAGGTACGTGAAGACTATTACCAAATACATTGCTCAGCGCGTGCTTCCAAAGCATCCAGCGTATTGCAGCGTGTACAGTACGCGCCCCAATACGCCTCGGGGTCTGTTCACATGACGGGGTTTCCACATCCTGTTGTTTTACATGGATAATCCGCATGGAATCTGCTAATCTAAACCGCAAAATCCTCAGAACAAAAGATAATCTGTTTCGGATATCCACATAGATTTGTGCCGTGGGTTTTTCTGTATGGAAAAATGCGCTGTGAGAACATTTGCTTAAAGGGGTTGTATCATTTCATTAAATGGCCTTCAGAATAAGGGGACGGTGAAAACAAGCACGTTAGCAATTGGATGTCATTAGCAAAGCTGTCTTGTTTTCACAGTATCCCTAACCCCTCCCCCTCCTCCCACCCCCGCTGGTCGGATTCCTCCTCCTTGCATTTCATTCTCTTACTCAGAATAAGGGGCCGGGAACAATTTCACTCTATACAGCCACCAGCTCCTCAGTGACACTGCAGCTGCTTTTATAATCAGAAAACAGCAGAATTGTGCCTCGGTGCCTAATGCTCCTGCATAGAAGGGAGACGAATCTGTGCTCTGGAGGAGTTCATAGAAGACTGGATTCAACTGTAACAAACCTCCAGCTGTGAGAGGAGAAGAGATCAGTGCTCTTAGTTCATAGAAGACTGTCTAGACTGAATGCAGGGCTGTGCTATGTAAACAGCTCTTACAAAATAAGACTGCATAGGGAGAGGAACGACACAGTGACATGTGGATGAGGGAGGGGGGGTTGAACACACTGACTTGGGAGCGAGCATGGGCAGTGAAGGTGGAGGATAATGTCATCCCCCTTAAGTTAAAGGGGTTGTCTTGCTACAAAGAATAGCTTTCAAAAGGTAGGGAACACAAAATAAAGACATTTTCCAAATATATTGCTTTGTTCATCTGTTTTTGTTAAGGAGATACAAGTGAATTTATGACCTCCCTGGCTATTTCAGTTCTCTCAGTGACCGACCTGTTAACATCTCTCCCCCCTGCTGTTTGTTCTATGTGATAGCAGTGAGTGACGTCACCACACAGGTCCTGGCAGCCTCTGTGCTGGCTGGCAGTAAAAAGCTTGATTTATCTAAAGTAAACAGCACTAATTAGGGCTTTTGTTTGTAGATCAGATAAAACTCCTACTAGTAGTTTCAGAGAAGCTTCTGAGCTAATCTGAACTAATTAGCAGAATGAAAACACAGAGTTGAATACACCATGGAGCTGTATGTTAATTACAGTCAGTCTGACCAGGAAGTGACAGAGTATTTCATTCATGCATCCTATGAAACTCTGTAGGGAGACAACCCCTTTAAGAAACGCTCCTGGATTTCAGGAACTGAGAAAATCAAGCTAATAGAGAACAGCTGAACTGATGAAGCGATACATCCCCTTTAAAGGGATTGTCCACTGCAAGCAAATATAGCAAAAAAAAAAAACCAAAAACCTGATGTTTACCTACATGTCCCCCGCTCCTCCCGGTGATCTGCGCTTGTGGAGGAGTGGTGTGGCTCCGGCGTCATTCACTTGCAAGGAGACCGGGCCCCTGAGTGAGAGCGCAGGTGATGGGGGACAGGTAGATATTAGTTATTTTTGTCTTGCATGCCCCCTAATGCACCCGCTGCTGGTCAAAGCCCTCCTGTGTGCTACATGGATAAGATCGGTAAAGGGCGAGGTACAACTGTTTTGTTTATCGCTGTATATCGATGAATAATCCCATTCATATCCATAATAGTCGTGTTGTCAGTCTTGCAGTCCGTTCTGTCCCGTCAGTCGGGAGCGCTTCCGTTCACAGGTATGTGGTTTTCCTTTATAGGAACGCTTGCCTTGGGCTGTGTTCACACGTCGCATTCGCTGGGTGTACTTTGGGATGTAATTGCGCTGCAGTCGGGTAACATCATGGCACTCATTGAATGCTATGATAACCCGGCGTATCCCCCGGCGCACACTGTGCGCCCATAGAAAGAAGTAACGTCACCAGGGAAAACATAAGGGATAGGAGGCCGGGCCTGAGCACTGTTGAAAGTACGTGCTGAGCAGCGTGTGATTGTGACGCACACAGGAACGCGCCGCTATACGTAGCCTTAGTCTGAGAGAAGTGCATGTGGGAGAAAAGCAAATCTACTGTATTTTTAATCTTTTCAGGTAGGAGTAAACCGCCCGGCCAAAAACCACTGTGGCCCCCACACTCAAAGGGAGTTTGTTAGTTTAAAGGACTGTTCTCACCATGCACTTCCATGACATCGCTAGAATATACTGTGAAAGGTGTGGGTCGCACCTATCAGACTATCTCCGCAACAGGTCCCTGAAAGTGTCAACTCAAAATAAAGAGCTGGTAATCCTTGCGCATGACTCTCTATTCTGTTCTGTAGGAGTTCTGAGTACAGCCAAACACAGCGCTCCTCTGTACTGGGAACTCCCATAGAACAGAATGGAGAACACAGCGCTCCCCTGCACTGGGAACTCGCGTAGTACAGAATGGAGAACACAGCACTACCCTGTACTGGGAACTCCCATAGAACAGAATGGAGAACACAGCGCTCCCCTGTAGTGGGAACTCCCATAGAACAGAATGGAGAACACAGCGCTCCCCTGTACTGGGAACTCCCATAGAACAGAATGGAGAACACAGCGCTCCCCTGTACTGGGAACTCCCATAGAGCAGAAATGGAGAACACAGCGCTCCCATGTACTGGGAACTCCCAAAGAACAGAATGGAGAACACAGCGCTCCCATGTACTGGGAACTCTCATAGACAGAATGGAGAACACAGCGCTCCCCTGTAGTGGGAACTCCCATAGAACAGAATGGAGAACACAGCGCTCCTCTGTACTGGAAACTCCCATAGAGATGAATGGAGAGAACACAGCGCTCCCCTGTACTGGGAACTCCCACAGAGGAGAATGGAGGAGGAACACAGCGCTCCCCTGTACTGGAGACTCCATAGAGCAGAATTGAGAGACACAGCGCTCCTCTGTACTGGGAAATCCCATAGAACGGAATGGAGAGAACACAGCGCTCCTCTGTACTGGGAACCCCATAGAACGGAATGGAGAGAACACAGCGCCCCCTGTACTAGGAACTCCCATAGAGGAGAATGGAGAGAACAGAGCACTCCCCTGTACTGGGAACTCCCAAGAGGAGAATGGAGAGAACACAGCGCTCCCCTGTACTGGGAACTCCCATAGAGGAGAATGGAGAGAACACAGCGTCCCCTGTACTGGGAACTCCCATAGAGGAGAATGGAGAGAACACAGCGCTCCCCTGTACTAGGAACTCCCATAGAGGAGAATGGAGAGAACAGAGCACTCCCCTGTACTGGGAACTCCCATAGAGGAGAATGGAGAGAACACAGCGCTCCCCTGTACTGGGAACTCCCATAGAGGAGAATGGAGAGAACACAGCGTCCCCCTGTACTGGGAACTCCCATAGAGGAGAATGGAGAGAACACAGCGCTCCCCTGTACTGGGAACTCCCATAGAGGAGAATGGAGAGAACACAGCGTCCCCCTGTACTGGGAACTCCCATAGAGGAGAATGACCAGATCTCTATACTTAGGTTAGTTTCTAACGTCGGAGCTGAACCCAGAAACGTTATCCCTCTTTGGTGTTGTATCCTATCGATCTGTGGTGGGAGCCCCCTCTTACTGATATTCTTTGGGGGCGATGCTGCAGCGGTACTCAGCTGTGTCACATTTGCACGGTGTATCCCTACCCTTCAGATATTGTGCGCCCGTCCTTGACTCTGCCACTGCCCTCGGGGCCCTGCACCCGGTCATGTAGCTTGTAAACTCCCTGTCTTGAAAGCAGGTGGAGGACAATAAAGTCCCGGCAGTGTGACTGTGTCGGGGTTATTGCTGGCCGCAGCGCTCGGTTCCCTGGTTTGGCGGGTTGTGCACGAGGTGGCTGGTTTTATTGCTGTGAACCATTCGCTCCGGCTCGGTGTTATGTTGTTGTGCATACAAATGGGAAATTCCTCAAACACTTCCACTGAGGCTAAATCTATCATTTTTATATCACTCACCTATTCCGCAGCGCTGTACACATTGCTTCCTGTCACGGTGGACGTTAGTCTGCGATCGGCTTTGCTTCAGTCCTTCTCCGGATTCGTGCACATGGCCACAGTATGAAGCTATAACTGCACCCACACCGGTTTATGGGATCTTTCTGTATCTTCGATATAACATCCAGTAAAAGATGTGGCGTGCTCCATCAGGCTTCCAATGTTCAGAGAGTGGGCCTCATTTATCAAAACTGTCTCGCAGTAAGGCTGTCTTTGTTGCCCATAGCAAACGACTACAGATCAGCTTTCATTTTTTTAAAGTGCTCTGGCAAAATAAGTTGAGCCCCTCGGTTGCTATGAGTGGTTACTATGGGCTCCGATCGGTTGCTATGGGCTCCGATCGGTTGCTATGGGTGGTTACTATGGGTTCCGATCGGTTGCTATGGGTGGTTACTATGGGCTCCGGTCGGTTGCTATGAGTGGTTACTATGGGCTCCGGTCGGTTGCTATGAGTGGTTACTATGGGCTCCGGTCGGGTGCTATGAGTGGTTACTATGGGCTCCGGTCGGGTGCTATGAGTGGTTACTATGGGCTCCGGTCGGGTGCTGTGAGTGGTTACTATGGGCTCCGGTCGGGTGCTGTGAGTGGTTACTATGGGCTCCGGTCGGGTGCTATGGGTGGTTACTATGGGCTCTGGTTGGGTGCTATGGGTGGTTACTATGGGCTCTGGTTGGGTGCTATGGGTGGTTACTATGGGCTCCGGTAGGGTTGCTATGGGTGGTTACTATGGGCTCCGGTCGGTTGCTATGGGTGGTTACTATGGCTCCGGTCGGGTGCTATGAGTGGTTACTATGGGCTCCGGGTGGGGTGTTTAGAGTGGTTACTATGGGCTCCGGTCGGTGCTGTGAGTGGTTTACTAGGGGCTCCGGTCGGTGCTGTGAGTGGTTACTATGGGCTCCAGTCGGGTGCTATGAGTGGTTACTATGGGCTCCGGTTGGGTGCTATGGGTGGTTACTATGGGCTCAGGTTGGGTGCTATGGGTGGTTAATATGGGCTCCGGTTGGGTGCTATGGGTGGTTACTATGGGCTCCGGTCGGGTGCTATGGGTGGTTACTATGGGCTCCGGTCGGGTGCTATGGGTGGTTACTATGGGCTCCGGTCGGGTGCTATGAGTGGTTACTATGGGCTCCGGTCGGGTGCTATGGGTGGTTACTATGGGCTCCGGACGGGTGCTATGGGTGGTTACTATGGGCTCCGGTCGGGTGCTATGGGTGGTTACTATGGGCTCCGGTCGGGTGCTATGGGTGGTTACTATGGGCTCCGGTCGGGTGCTATGAGTGGTTACTATGGGCTCCGGTCGGGTGCTATGAGTGGTTACTATGGGCTCCGGTCGGGTGCTATGTGTGGTTACTATGGGCTCCGGTCGGGTGCTATGGGTGGTTACTATGGGCTCCGGTCGGGTGCTATGGGTGGTTACTATGGGCTCTGGTCGGGTGCTATGAGTGGTTACTATGGGCTCCGATTGGGTGCTGTGGGCAACAAAGAAAGCCTTACTGTGAGACAGTTTTGATAAATGAGGCCCAATCGGAGCTCATAGCACCCGATCGGAGCCCATAGTAACCACTCATAGCGCCTGATTGGAGCCCATAATAATGGTGATGTTAAGCCTGCTGGGTCAAGTGATATGCAGTTCAAACAAAATCACACCCGCCCCCTTTTGAACACGCTGAAAGCTGAAGCAGGACAAACCAGGCATGAAATGCATTCATAGTAAAACTGGTTTAAATCTATGGTAACATGTTGTACATGCAGGTGTGTGACTGCTGAGGCCAGTGATTGGCTGCAGCATCATGTGATCCATGTGACATCATCAGTGAGAGACCAGGGAGGGGGACCTCTGGAGCTGTGATGATGAAGGTGGGTATGGGTTAGTTTTTTATTTTCGTGGCATGAGGGGCCAATAGGGAAGATTTTAGAAGTATTGGAAAACCTCTTTTATGGACAGTAAATGGGAAATTGCATAAAAGTTTGATTCTGACTGATTGGGGCAGAGACTTGTTGGGTGCTGTGGGCTGATGCCAGCGGATAATGGACTGCTGACCGCAGCTGGTTTACGATGATTTCTTCATAGTAGATTGTGTATTTCCTGGAGGATCGACCTGGGCTGGGATTATGGCCTCCTCTGTGCTCCATACGAGCAACAGAACAGACTATTAAAATATATCGCTCTTCCCTTCCATATGATGGGGGGAGACCTATAAAATATACATGACTGAAAATTATATATATATATTTTCAGTCATGTATATTTTATAGGTCTCCTCCCATCATATGAAGGTAAGAGTGGCTTAGTCCTTAGTGACAAGGTGTGGTGACCTCTCCCAACATGTTAGCAAATAGTCCCTTTTGAAATACCAATCCTGGAGTCTCTTCTCTTATAGCTCCGGGTTGTGCTGTTCCTCTGTTATTCCTCCTAGAAATGTATGACTGAATCTGTCAGCTGGGTGTTACCAATTGGGGGTTTATCCATGCATAGTCTGACCTTGTCCAATCAGTGCTGAGAATCACACTCCTCTGAAAATGGTGTGGTAACGCCCAGCTGACATATTCGGTAATGCATTTTCAGGAGGAATAACAGAGGAACAGCACAAGACAGGGATATAAGAGAAGAGGCTCCGGGATTGTTATTGCACAGGGAACACAAGGATTTACTAAAACAATTAGGAGAGGTCACAGGTCCTCTTTATATCCTTGGTCTCAGGGGCGTAGCTATAGATGCTGCAGAGGTAGAGGTCGCTACCGGGCCCTGGAGCCTTAGGGGACCCAAAAGCCCTTCTACTGTATGAGGAGATACCAATATTATAACTGGCACAAGGTTGGTGGGCCCTCTAATGGATTTTGCACTGAGGCCCCAGAGCTTTAAGTTGCGCCTCTGCATGGTCTCCATCAGGCACCCTCAAACTGCGGCCCTTCAGCGGTTGGGAATCTACACCTCCCATCATGCATTTATATAATCTATAACAGTGGGCATGATGGGAGTTGTAGTTCCCAGCAGCTGGAGGGCCGTAGTTTGAGGATGCCTGGTCTCCAGTGTTTGCACATACACCTCTCGCAGCATGTCTCGCCTCGCACTGGAGCAGGGTCTTCTTTTTCTCTCTTCCTGTGTGCACCCCTGAATATTCACCTCCCTGTCCTCCTGTATTTCTTATTACTGGTGCCGGCTTGATGTCCATAATCCTTATGGCTCGGTGCCAGTCAGCAGACTCCGCTCAGCCTCTCCCCATAGAGTGGTCAGTAGGTGGAGTTCACATCCTGTACGATGGAGCTTAGCCAGCTGTTATCTGCGCCAGTCCTGCTGGAGTCAGCAGTTTTCTGTACACAGGGTATTATCCTCACCCTGTAAAGTTAGTGCTATATCACGGGCGTCGTGTGACGAACGTCACTATCAGCAACTGGTGGAAACTGGTGTGGAGATGAACCCCTCCTCTATACGGTAGAAGAAAGTTATCTCTGTGTTACACACCTGCAAAGCTTTCCTGGGCACCATATGCCCAGGGCTACTCAGGGACCTGAAATAGTGCTGAAGATGTAATATTGTGTGTGTATATGTATGTATGTGTTGTGTTAAAATAGACACACACACAATATTACATCTTCAACACTCTTTCAGGTCCCCTATATAATAATATATAAATGTCTTGCACAGGCCAGGGAGAATCTAAACTGATGGAGGACATAAAAAAAATAAATATATATATAATTTTATATATAATTTATATAATAATTTTTTCCCCAAACCAGTATAGATGCTCCCTGGCCTATACAAGAAGATGACGCCTGTGCCTGGTGATGCGGTCAGGTTCTCTAGCACGCAGACCACGCTGATGTAAATGGTTACGAATAGTCTGACAAGACACTTGGTTGCCTCTCACCTCCCTTAAATGTGACCGGATTTGCGTTGCATTCATCATCAGGGTCCACAGGGCATTGTTTACCATGAATCAATCATCAGTGAGTGATGGAGCCAAAGGACACCACTTCTTTACCTTTCTGTGACTCTTCCAGTTTCTCTGTATCTCTGGTACAACCTGCTGATGACTCTCTGACACTCTAAGCTCAGTGGCCACTTCTGTCTGAGAGCATCGTGCTTGAAGCCTCGCAATGGCATGGTCCTGTTGATCAATTGTAAGGGTGCTTTCACGCGGTGCTTTTTTGATGCGTTTTTTCAATGCATTTTTTGTGCGGAAGTACCATTAATGCTGTACATACGCACCCAATGCGGCAAAAAATCGCGTTAATTACCGCGACTTTTGTGCAGCAATGTACAGCATTAATTGCTGTTCCTTCCTGCACAAAAATTGCATTGAAAAACGCACTGTGTGAAAGCACCCTAAGGTGTTGTCTTGGTCTCATGATATCACAATGTGAACAGCAGGATGAGGAGGACGGTTCAAATTCCAATTCAAATTGATCCTCTAAATTTATTTGGCGATTCAGGGATCAAACACCTGTTGTGAATTTTGCCCTTATGCTCATTGTTAGAGATCAGCAAGTTGTGCAAAAAGTACATTGAACATGTTTATCTAAAGGGAAGAGATAGGCTTTTTTTAGCGCATTTAAGCAAATTTTCAATACATTTTATATTTATCCTAAAACTTCAACCAAAAGCCAAACATCCTAACTCTATAATTATGGTTAAACATATATATATAATATATTTGTACATTTTATTATCACCATAACCCCTTCAAGGAAATGTGTCATCAAAAATGACTTATTGTTTAACTCACATTTTTATGTTGAACACATTTTTTAAGAATTTTTGTTATATATTTTATTTTTTTTTATTTTATATATATATATAATATATATTATATATATAGTATGATTTATATATAATAATCATTCGGAAAAAACTGTCAAGCACTTCACTAAATGTGGATGTAAAAAAATCAAATCACGGGTTTATTCCAAAAAGCTGCAGTTTTTCCTTTTATATATATTTATATGGACTTGTGACGTAAGTCTAACTCTGCTGGCACCCATTCATCATGTTTAATTTTTGAGTTGCTGCTAATTTTTATTATATATATATATATATATATATATTTTAAATATAAATATAATATAATTTCAATATTTTTTTTATAATTCTTAAGTCCTGCAGTTTTCACTTTGGCCACTAAGCCTAATAATAGTCTGACACTTCCTGTTCTGTAGAGAAATATTCTCAGTTGTCTGCTCATTATCGGCTCAAGCAGGGTTGCACTGAAAGGAGACGCCAGTGTAAATAGATAACACAGGATCCACCAGTCACAAGAGGAGATAGTCACAGTTCACCCTTTCACCTCCCTGCACAGTGACTTCTTCCCAGGTCACAGAGCATGACTAGAAAACTCTCCTATAGAGGTGAATGGGATTGAGTCAGTCTTAAGTCTCCTATGTGCATGAAGCTGCTGTAAAGCATCTCTCTGCTGTTAAAGCAGCGCAAACAAGGCCTAGTGGCCAAAGTGAAAACTGCAAGACAAGAATTATTTTTAAAAAAAAATGAAAGTGATATGAAAAATTAAAAAAAAAACTACCAAAAATTCCTAAAAAATGTGTTTAACATAAAAATGGGACTTAAACAATGACTCATTTTTTAATTACACATTCCCTTTAAGGACAGCCTGTTTTGGCCCTTAGGATAGATAGTTATTGGTGGGCTCTCCAAACGAGAATGACTCCCATTGATATTACATAGTGTACTAAGGTGGCTGAGGAGCCGTGGTTTTGTCTGCACGCAGCTACCCGGCTGTGTGACCCTTCCCCTATGGTAGGAACCATGCAGATCACCATAGGGTTTCATGGTGATTTTGGTTTGGCGCAGTAGAGCTACAACCAGCCTTACTGTTCTCTGTGATAAGACGGTGAATTGTCCTCTGTGTGGCGCTGAGCCGGATGATTAATCCTGGTTATGGCCGCGCTGGACCCGAATCCAGGAACTTGGCTGTGTGTAACTGGCACACCCTGCAATAATAATCCTGAGCTAGATAAATGTGGCGTCTCATAGGGTCATATAGTGACGTCCTATCACTAAGATCCTGTGTAATGAATGGGGCAGCTGTGAGGATGGTGCCGGAGGTTGTCCTCTACAACGATGGTGGTTATTGCTCCAGAGTCTGCCCGCGGCCCATAGTTTATATGTACATGATGTGTTTGCAGAATCCCATTAGCTATTGGGACAATGAGATTCTACATTGTTTAGGCCTCTCTTATCAAAATGGCTGAGTCTTGTTGCCCATAGCAACCAATCACCGTGCAGATTTATTTTTTTCAGAGCAATTTATTAAGTGAAAGCTCTACTGTGATTGGCTGCTGCCGGCTACTGCCGTGGAAGATGAAAGCTGTGTGGTGGTTGGTTGCTATGGGCCATGCATGATGAAAGCTGTGTGGTGATTGGTTGCCGTGGAAGATGAAAGCTGTGTGGTGATTGGTTGCTATGGGCCATGCAAGATGACAGCTGTGTGGTGGTTGGTTGCCGTGGGCGATGACGGCTGTGTGGTGGTTGGCTGATGACGGCTGCTACCATAGAAGATGAAAGCTGCACGCTGATTGGTTGCTATGGACTACATGCCATTATTAATCCTTCTCGCAGTGATTAGTAAGACTTGGTTCACAAATGCATCGTAACCTCCATCATATATTCCATTGGAAGCCGGCTGTGCTGCTCTTTGTCTAAATAGCAGACACCATTGGAAACCCAGCGAACCCATTGGAATCGATAGGGTCCACCGGGCGCTATCAGTGTCCATTGTGAAACCCATTCCTTGGTGTCTATTTTCGCCTCTGATGCAGATGGGAACCAAGCCTAACATGTCGCGCCCGCACTGGGTCTCCTTGTTCCTCTGATTTTGGATGGAGATGCACTGTTTTCTTTTAGTTGTTTCCATATAAACCCCTGAGAAAAGATCTGTGATCTATGCTATATTACACCATGCCCCTAGGGGGAGTCCTAGGCCTTACAGATGCACCGTGGCCCTAGGGGGGAGTCCTAGGCCTTACAGATGCACCGTGGCCCTAGGGCGGAGTCCTAGGCCTTACAGATGCACCGTGGCCCTAGGGCGGAGTCCTAGGCCTTACAGATGCGCCGTGCCCCAGCACACAGAGTGTTGTGTAATATGGCGACATGGGGTGCTCCATACAGGACGAGAGATGCAGTGATGCCAAGTTTTTGCAGCTTCCTTCGGCCAGTAATGTCTATAAGACGTTGTCTCATCCACAGCTTGTTCTTGGTGGGTGCTGAGCTCGGGGACTGGCTCGTTGTTGCTCCAGTGATCATTAACCATTAGGATTTTTATATTGATAATGGGACGTGGCTTCTATACAATCTACATATGTCTTACAGACTGTAAACCTTTGCGGGCAGGGTCCTCTCTGTACCAGTTGTTAGTCCAATACTGTTGCCATTGTACCCACTTGAATGAATAGCGCTTTAAAATAAAGAATATTATTACACGATGGAAGCTCTGCGTTCAGAGACTGATTCACCTTTTTAGGAATGAGAGCTGCAGTCCCATGTAAGAGTAGCCTGTTCTAGTCATTGAGGATTTCGATATTTGCTGTTTGGATGACGACCTAGAACATGTCAAACGATCAGGAACTTTTCTTTGTTTGGGCAAAGCAGGCCCGCGATTAATGTGCTCCGTTTCTTATGAAGTTTCTCCTGTCTGTTACTTGACATTAATCGGAGTCTTCCGTCTCTTCCAGTGTCCCCGGTGTATGCATTGCGAAGCCAAATTCGACTTCATAACAAGGAAGGTAAGAGCCACACGTGGACGTAGACAAGAAACATTATAGACTTGCAATACACTTCAGACTCTTATTTATCAAAGCTGTCTAGCAGTAAGACTATCTTTGTTGCCCATAGCGCCCAACACTATCACAGAAGGGATACCAATGGCTAAAATGTAACTTAAAAGGGTTGTCTCACTACAAGGATTGCGGCTTTTTATGTTAAAGATCTTGCAAAAACAAGTCACTTTGCAATATATGTTGATTACCAGTGTCCTTCCTATTCTGAGATATCCTCCCCCTCCTGTATGGGCTGCATCAGCTCCTCAGGTTGCTATAGCTACAGACCTGTTTGATCTATCCTGATGGGCTGACAGCACTGGTTGCTATAGCTACAGACCTGGCTTCTACTGCAGCCTAGTGGAAGCCAGTAAATACCTCAGTCCTGTTTTTTTGGTTTCATATTGAATTCAGGGGTGTAAGATGAATCAATGTAGCGGGACAACCCCTTTAATTATTTTAAGAACAATAATCTACTACAACAATCCATAGCCAATCGGTCTCCGGACAAATACATATGCATAACTACACTCACCGGCCACTTTATTAGGTATACCATGCTAGTAACGGGTTGGACCCCCTTTTGCCTTCAGAACTGCCTCAATTCTTCGAGGCATAGATTCAACAAGGTGCTGGAGGCATTCCTCAGAGATTTTGGTCCATATTGACATGATGGCATCACACAGTTGCCGCAGATTTGTCGGCTGCACATCCATGATGCGAATCTCCCGTTCCACCACATCCCAAAGATGCTCTATTGGATTGAGATCTGGTGACTGTGGAGGCCATTTGAGTACAGTGAACTCATTGTCATGTTCAAGAAACCAGTCTGAGATGATTCCAGCTTTATGACATGGCGCATTATCCTGCTGAAAGTAACCATCAGATGTTGGGTACATTGTGGTCATAAAGGGATGGACATGGTCAGCAACAATACTCAGGTAGGCTGTGGCGTTGCAACGATGCTCAATTGGTACCAAAGGGGCCCAAAGAGTGCCAAGAAAATATTCACCCACACCATGACACCACCATCACCAGCCTGAACCGTTGATACAAGGCAGGATGGATCCATGCTTTCATGTTGTTGACGCCAAATTCTGACCCTACCATCCGAATGTCGCGGCAGAAATCGAGACTCATCAACCAGGCAACGTTTTTCCAATCTTCTACTGTCCAATTTTCGATGAGCGTGGGCAAATTGGAGCCTCAGTTTCCTGTTCTTAGCTGAAAGGAGTGGCACCGGGTGTGGTCTTCTGCTGCTGTAGCCCATCTGCCTCAAAGTTCGCCGTACTGTGCGTTCAGAGATGCTCTTCTGCCTACCTTGGTTGTAACGGGTGGCTATTTGAGTCACTGTTGCCTTTCTATCAGCTCGAACCAGTCTGCCCATTTCTCCTTTGACCTCTGGCATCAACAAGGCATTTCCGCCCACAGGACTGCCGCTCACTGGATGTTTTTCTTTTTCGGACCATTCTCTGTAAACCCTAGAGTGGTTGTGCGTGAAAATCCCAGGAGATCAGCAGTTTCTGAAATACTCACAGACCAGCCCTTCTGGCACCAACAACCATGCCACGTTCAAAGGCACTCAATACACCTTTCTTCCCCATACTGATGCTCGGTTTGAACTGCAGGAGATTGTCTTGACCATGTCTACATGCCTAAATGCAGTGAGTTGCCGCCATGTGATTGGCTGATTAGAAATTAAGTGTTAACGAGCAGTTGGACAGGTGTACCTACTAAAGTGGACCGGTGAGTGTATATATATATATATATATTATATAATATATATAATATATTTAATATATTATATATATATATATATATATATATATATATGCATTATGTGAGAAAAACACAGTAAGAAGGGCGTCACAATTTCATTGAATCAGTTCCTCAGTTATGTCCTTCCCGTATCCTTTCTACATGTCTTCAATACCGAGATTTCCTCTGAAACTCTTGCAGGTAATGGGCTCTAGATTAATTGGTAATAAACACTGCCCCTGCATAGATGCTATACTCCTTCGAATACTGTGAAAGTGGAGTCATCGCCCCGAAAAGGGCGGCCCCATTTCCTAGATCTTACCCTATTACAACTTAAAATACTGTAATGATTCTTCCCCCTCTCATTCAATAAAACAGAGAGGTGCCATTTTGGATCCTGCGTCATTCACAGGCGGTAGCACAGCTCTGACCGCCCTACCCAGGGAGCCTAGCCACCCTCCAGTGGCCCATAGTGTTTAATGTGGCCCCGGTTAAAAGAGTTTATCCCCCGTGTGAAGTTTTCCCAGTCCCATGTGCCGGGCCCCAATGGCGGTGCGCTCCTCTTTAGCACAACATGATCAGGTCAGGATTTTCTCCGTAGCTTAGTAATCTAAATGATGGTTCTCTTTTGCGCCTTTTTAGAGCTGCTTACGTTTTTTTTTCCTTTTCTCTCTAGCATCACTGCCGAAGGTGTGGGAAATGTTTCTGTGATAAATGCTGCAGTAAGAAAGTGCCTCTACCGCGTATGTGTTTTGTAGACCCCGTGCGACAGTGCGGCGAATGTTCTGTCATTTCACAGAAAGAGATGGAGTTCTACGATCGACAGCTGAAAGTGCTGATGAATGGTAAGCGCTGACCGGGCTGTGCTCCTCTACTCTGTAGCACAAGGAAGGAGAGGAAAAAGGGGAAAATTAATAAAAGTGTTTGATTAGATAGTACGTGCCCCATAAGGCCAGGGCGGCGTACAATGTTAAAACGTTTGTGGTATGGCTTGGCAGTTGTGTTAGTTCTTTTGGGATCTTTATGTGAACGTGAAGGGTCAATCACAATAAGCTGAGATCTACCGTCACCTCCATGTGCCATAGACACACTGTGTGAGATATCGCCATGGAATGCTGACTTCACTTTATACAAACAATCACTGCTTTAAATTTTAAATCTGACTCGATCAGCCAAACAGGATTACTTCCCACCCTCTATCCCCCCTGTCCATAACCCCGAAACGTTCAAAATTTCTTTCCCTCTCCCGCCCACCGCCCCCCCCTCCCCCATCCTCCCTCAGCAGATCTTCGCCACTCATTCCTAAATAAGATCAATCTCATAAACAAAGTTCCCCCTGCATCCCCTCCACCTGTCTTACCCCTGCATGTCCCCACATCCCAACCTCTACCCTGCCATCACTTTTTCCCCCCCCCCTAACTTCCTTCTCTACTGTCCTCATGACAAGCTCTCCACTTACTGCCCCAAACCCAAACCTCCCCACCTGTATCTTGACCCCCTGCCATCTCATCTCCTCCCTGCCTTTTGCTGTCACATCCCCGCCCTCGCCCATCTCTTTTAACCCATCATTAACCTCTGGGCTCTTTCCTTCCCCCTTTAAACATGGGCCACACACCCCTCCTTAGAAACCCTCTCTTTACCCCTTGTCTTTCCAACTTTTTCCCCTCTCACGCTTCCCTTCGCCTTAAACTCCTTAAACAGCCGTCTTCTTCAAGTCCTCTCTCTATCCACCAAAACTCTCTCCTTTACCCCTGCAATTGGGTTCGCCCCCCACTTACCGAAACTGCCCTAACCAAAGTACCAACGACTTAGCAACGCCAAAGCCTCATCACTACTCGTGCCCTCCTCCTAGACCTGTCCCCCGCCTTTGACACGTCGACCCTCACTCCCTCATACAAAAACCTTCTCCCCCGGCATCACGGCTTCCCTTTTCCCCGGATTCCTTCCTACCCCATGATCGGACATTCAAACGTCTCTCACTCACGCACCACCTCCCCCCCTTGCCCGCTCTCTGTTGGTGTCCCCCACGGGGCGTCCCGGGCCCCCTACTCTTTTCATTAACTCTTGGTCTGGGTTAAATAATGGGATCGCTTTTGGGTTTCAATACCTTTTGTATGCTGACGATACCCCAATCTACATCTCCGGGCCGATGTCCCTCTCTACTCTCCCCGGTCCCTGAGTCTATCGTCCATTTCCTCTTTCTTCTCCTCACGTCTCCCGAAACTAACGTGGAGAAAAAAAAATTCTCTCTTTTTCCCCCGTCCCCCCATCCCCCCCACCTGATCTCTCTATCACAGTCAATGCTTAAATCTTCACAGCTCTACAAGACCGCTGCCTTGGGATAACCCCTTTACTCCAAACTGTCCTTCAACCGAATCGAAACCTCACCTCTTACCTGCCGCCTCCACCTGAAAAAAATTTCCGATCCCCTCATTCCCAATTCGAAAACCAAAAAAGCGGTCCATGCCCTGTAAATTTCCCCCTAGACTATTGCAACATCCTTTTCTGTGGCCTCCCAGCTAGCACCCTCGCTCCCCTCCAATCCATCCTTAACTCTGCTGCCCGTCTGATTCACCTCTCTCCCGATACTCCTCTGCCTCTCCCCCTCTGCCGATCCCTTCACGGGCCCTTCCCATTGCCCAGCGAATCCAGTTCAAGTAGTAACCTTGACCTACAAGGCTCTACATACCTTCCCCCTCCATACATATCTGCCTTAATCTCCAGATATCTCCCCTCACGCAATCTCCACTCCTCACAAGACCTTCTTCTCTCCTCTCCTCGTGTCAACGCCTTAAAAAACAGTCTCCAAGACTTCTCCCGTGCTTCCCCCATACTCTGGAAATCACTACCCCAACACCTCAGACTCTCCCCCACTCTCACCAGCCTCAAAAGCAACCTGAAAACCATTCTCTTCAGTATTGCCTATAACCAACAATAACCCCTCTCCCCTACACCTATCCCACAAACATGTCTGCCCCTCACCTTCTGTCTCTTCCCACCTTCCTTTTAGAGTGTAAGTCCTCACGGGCAGGGACCTCTCTCCTTCTGTACAGGTGTTAGTTATTAATTTGTCACCTTTGTACTTGTTTGACCTATGTTATCTATGAAACCTGAATGTACAGCGCCCTAGAACCCAGGGCGCTCAAAAATACATAATAATATTAATAATAATAAAATGCCAACATAAGGATTCTTTTAGATCCTACATACTACAAAAATGCTGGTCCATACCCTTGTCATCTCCCAGCTAGACTACTGCAACATCCTTCTTTGTGGCCTCCCGTCTAGCACTCTTGCTCCCCTTTGAACCATCCTCAACTCCACTGCCTGTCGTATCCACCTCTTTCCTCGCCAATCTCTTCACTGGCTACCATTTCCCAGCTAATTCAGTTCAAGCTAATGACCATGACCTTCAAAGCTCTCCATAACCCTGTCACCCCCATACATCACCAGTTACCATTGACCAGCTAATTCATTTCAAACTACTAACCAGGACCTTCAAGGTTCTCCATAACCCTGTCGCCCACATATATCACCAGTTACCATTGACCAGCTAATTCATTTCAAACTACTAACCAGAACCTTCAAGGTTCTCCATAATCTGTCACGCCCATCTCCAGATGCCTCCCTTCATGCAATCTCTGCTCCTCACAGGACCTTCTTCTCTGCTCTTCAAACAACTGTCTCCAAGACTTCTCCCGTGCTTCCCCCACACTCTGGAACTCATTGTCCGAACACATCAGACTCTTCCCCCACTTTCACCAGCTTCAAAAGCAACTTGAAAACCCATCTCTTCAGAATAACCTACAATAACCCCACTGCCACTACTCCACCCCACAAACATACCTGCCCCTCACTTTCTCTTTCCTCTTCTGTTGTAGATTGTAAGCCCTCGTGAGCAGGGCCCTCCCTCCCTTTGTACCAGTTGTTAGTCCCTTATCGTCACCATTGTACTTGTTTGGCATATGTTATGTATGTAACCTCCCTGGAGTGTACAGCGCCCTGGTGCTTTAAAATAACGATTGTAGATGCTGCAGACTTGAGGTGCTCTTGCTACTGCTGGAATTTATCCATAGGGAGCGTGTGAATCTAGTGTAATAGATTTTAAGAAATCGCATAGTGCAATCTGAAACTGCCTGGTTTTCGGGGCAGGCTTCATCTGGTTCACATTTCCATTGGGAACGACCGAAAAAATAGAGCAGCATGCTGTGCTATTCTTTCTGGTAAAACGACGGGAACCATGTCAGTGTGGTCCGCCGGGCACTGTTGGTGTTCGTTGTAAGCCAGATCCGGTCTAGTCTCCGAAACAAGTGTGAACCAGGTCTAAGATGCGACTTTTCTCCAGTTTAATTAAAGTTTTAGTTACGTAGTACAGTTGAAAAAAGATACGTGTCAAGTTCAACCAAGGGTTTTGCTGCCTCCTCTCCCCGATCGTACTATACGATCGTATTGTACACGCGGGGAGATAAGTGACATGTCAATTACTTGCGGCGCTTACGTGCTACGAGTAATGACCGTCTATGGGGCCGGCGGGCTGCCAGCCCCCCCCACGTCACGGGAGTGCGCGCCGATCAGCACGACTCCCAAACACCCGCCGTAATTGCGGGGCGTACTGTACACCCCGCAATTCCGCCGTGTGAACATAGCCTTAGGGGCCCGTCCCCGAGGCAGGACCCGCATCTATCGGGCTTTGATGGTTTATCCTAGTGATATGCCATCAATGGTCATAGTGGGAACATCCATTTAAGTACTATAAAAATGTGCTATGTTTGTTCTGCTCAGTACAATATATCCAGACTTCTTTCCTTCTCCGTTGTTAGGAGCCACCTTCGATATTACCCAGGGATCCTCCGAGAAGTCAGAAACAGTCATGTGCCGTCTCTCCAACAACCACAGGTAACGCCTGGTTTCCAGATCATGTAAGGCGATGTTCACGCGGCTTATTTCAGAACGTATTTGCGTCGGATTTCCGATCGTAAATCCGTTCCGAAATCAGTTGCAAATAAGTGTCACTGAAGTGTGGCACGTATTTCGCGACGGATTTACAATCCCCATTCATTATATGGGGTGAATCCAGCGCAAAATCCGGACCAATAATTGACATGCACATTGTTTTTCCGGCCGTATTGCGGCTGCAAATCCGTGGCGGCAATACGGCACGGAAATACTTGTCATCTGAAAGACGACACGTATTTCCCATTAAAAGCAATGTTAAATGGCCTGCAACTTATTTCAGACTGATTTCAGAACGTATTTACGATCGGCAATCCGACCATAAAAACGTTCTGAAATAAGCCGTGTGAACATCGCCTAAGCAGGTTATGGGGACTATGATTGGAATGATTACTACAGGGTGTTGATTAAGCTTAATCAAAAGACACCGTAAACCTAGAAACGATGAAAGTTCTCACATACATGTCTTTCTGCAAACTACTCACAAACAGGCCGGAGTGGGACGTGTCTTGCTTGGTCTCTATTGTACATAATGTAGCTTAATCCTAAAACCAGATGTAAAGGGGTTGGCTAGCTTGTAATCGCTGTAATACAGGGGTCCCCAACTCCAGTCCTCAAGACCCGCCAACAGGTCAAGGTCTCAGGATTTCCTCGGCATCGCACAGGTGATATCATTATTGTCAATGCATTCTGTAGGAGATCCTGAGAACAAGACCCGTTGATCTTGAAGACTGGAGTTAAGAAACGCTGCTCTAATATGTCATAAAATAAAAAGTTACGACCCGTCTAGGTCATTTCTTTGTACTTGCAATGCAGTACATCCGTTGTGGCAGTAATGGAGGCAGCAGTCACGCGATATATCATGTGAACACCAGGTCTATTGTGCCCCTATTTGCACATTCATGTCCATATGTTGCTTAAAGGGGTTGTCTCACTACAAGGATCGCTGCTTTTTATGTTAAAGATCTTTCAAAATCAAGTCACTTTGCAATATGTGTCCATTAACAGTGTCCTACCTATTCCTAGATATCCCCTCTTGTATGGGCAGCATCAGCTCCTCAGGTCGCTAAAGCTACAGACCTGATATCATTAGCAGCTCACTGCTACAGGACAGTAGAAACCATTAAAGCAAGTAAGCACGCCTCTGAATTCAAAAATAAAACCGAGAAAAAGGACTGAGGTTTGATCACTAAATGTAGTGAGACAACCCCTTTAACAGGTGCTTGCGCATGCAGGGTTGATGTGGACGTGGTAGTCACGAGGACATCATGCCTCACAGCTCTTGTTTCAGATCACAAAAGGGTCAAGGTATCTAATTTTAATCAATGAGATGATGATTTGTGATCTCAGAACTTTATATTAAGGCCTCGTTCACACGGCTTATTTGGGCGCGGATTGGAGCCGTACTGCGCGCCGTATTTGCGCTCCAATACGGCTCCAATCCGTCCCAGTAAATACGGTAATACACAGTTTTAATAGTGAACAGTGGGTTCCGTCGCTCCTCCCCACGCGGCAAATCTGCCGCGGGGGGAGAAAGTGACATGCACATTATTTACGGCGCATTGTCTATGGGTTCAGCGAGCAGCTCCCCGCCCCGCCCCTTATTCAAGCTGTAACTGCGGGCGAAATCCGTCCCGCAATTACGGCTTGAATAAGCAGTGTGAACATTGCCTTAGACACATTTGAGCTAATTATGACATATGGAACAACCCCTTTAACCCCGTTGGATGGCAGGGAAAAACAGCAGTAACCAAGGACGTAGCCAAGATCTTGTATTAAAGCCAAGAATGTTGGCTTGTCCATGATAACTCTACATAACCATGGTGCATTTCGTAGCTGCTTATTTCATTTAAAGTTGGATTTATCAGACAAGAGAGGCAGAGGATCCGTCTACGATCAGCATTGGTGGAACATCTGGAAGCCTATCCCTGCCTGAAAAACTATAAATGCTGAATCAAGATGCTAAAACTTAAAGGGGTTGTCTCGCTACAAGGATTGCTGCTTTTTATGTTAAAGATCTCACAAAAACAAGTCACTTTGCAATATGTGTCCATTAACAGTGTTCTACCTATTCCTAGATATCCCCTCTTGTATGGGCTGCATCAGTTCCTCAGGTCGCTATAGCTACAGACCTGTTTGATCTCTCCCGATAGGCTGCCAGCACTGGTTGCTATAGCTACAGACCCGGCTTCTACTGCAGCCTAGTGGAAGCCAGTAAACACACCCCTGAATTCAAAATGAAATCAAAAACAGGACTGAGGTAAGATGAATCGACGTAGTGAGACAAGCCCTTTAATTTTGAATGCTCAAGTATTAAAAATAGAATAATCCTTAGCCACACAAAATCTCTAAGTGAAGCTCCACGGGGTGCAAAGATATGGCAGGTAAATGAGTATACATATAAATGGGCTGCTGATGAAAATGGGAATATTCCATAAATCTGTTTTCCTCGTGTAATGGAGGTGGTGGCCAATAACTTTTGTTTTCATTTTTGTAGGTATCTGTTTCTAGATGGAGAAAACCATTATGAAATCGAAGTGGCTCGAGTTTCTACAGTTCAGATCCTCACAGAGGGGTTCACTCCTGGAGGTAACGACTGACTCTGGACTATGTGCATTTATACACGTTAGATTATATACTGGACATATAGACCTAGCCACTATATTAGATTTATTACATTATTACAGGACTAGCATGTAGGTACATACTTTCTGAACAAGTGATGCACTAAAATATGCATCTGCACAACATTCGGTCTGCGGAAACACAAAGGGGTGTCATTTAGTTAAACCTCGCCCCCAAAATACAGGCAGTCCCCGGGTTACGAACGTGATAGGGACTTTAGATTTGTTCTTATGTTGAATTTGTATATAACTCCAGCACAAAAGTTTTTAGTTTTTTTTTTTTTTAGTTTTGGATAGTGCATGGAAGGGTTTTTACATTGTTTTGCTACCTGTGCCCCTGTTCAGAAGATTTCACCTCATGTGCTGCTGTGGCATGCTGGCACTTGTCGTTCCACAGCTACTATCTGCTGTTTAATAGGGAACGTCAAGTGCCAGCATAAGACTCCATTTATAACTAGGGGACAGATGTAAGTCCGAATGGTGTAAGTCGGGGACTGCTAATAGTCGGTAGTCACCAGTTTGTGGCCGGCCCCAGGCAGTGCAGAGAAGGGCTCAGCTAGTCATGCCCCGACATCCTGCAATTTTGTGCTGGTTTGACCTACAGTATTGCACTGTCTCTAATGCAGATATATGGGCTGCGGTTCACATCGTGATCTGCAGCACATAGTTTTTTTTTGGATGCAGACTCCAAATCGGAGATGTCCAAAAAAAGGAATAGAAAAAAACTCCTGTAAATTATTTACACTTGTTTTCAGTACAAAAATTCTTTCTACTCCCATGATAAGGTTGTGCAATATGGGGGAAGGGCTTAAGAGAAGCCTTCCAGTAGGACGGCTATGTTTAAGGAGTTGCCTATGGTTGGAAAAACTTGGCTTCTTTCTTCCAGAAATGCCACATCTGTTCATGAGCTGTGCCTAGTATCGCAGCCAGACTGTGTTAAGTGAGCAGGGCTAAGCTGCAGTACCACACACAACCTGTGTACCGGAGTGGCGCTGTTTTTGGAAGAAAGGAACTGTGTTTTTCTGATCCTGCAGAACTTTTTGACTTGGGGCTTCTGTACAAGACACTAGTATAGAGAACTTAGTTCTAGGATTAGAAAAAAACTTAAAATGGTGTACTGTCCATGGGCTATTAAACTTTTTTTTTTTTCCCCCACAAATTAATGTCAAACAATACCATTTAATGTGTTTTTTTTCATCACAGTAATTGATGATTTATTGATAGGATATGTCATTAGTTACCGACTGTAGAGGTCTAACTACTTTTACACTACTACTACTTTTTTATTTTTTTTCAATCTGATGTTAAGAAAGCTGCATCCTGGTCTCATGTAAATGGGGCTGAGTTGTAGTCGGTGTATCGCATCAGATTGCAAGATGGTAAATCTATGTGCACACGGCGTGTTGGATTCAATTTAAAAAATGGACCCAACATGCCTTTAACAATGTGCAGTGTAATTAACATTGCTTTCAATGTAAAACGTGCATCAGCATTCACACGGGTGATCGCCGATGCGTCTTTCAGATCCGTTCAAAGAATTGTCATGTCAAATTTTGGTCCGAAAGAAGCAGCAGGAGCCCTATAATAAACTATAGGGTGCGATCCTGCTGCAGCTAAAGACGCATCCCAACACTCACCTATATGTTGGATGCAATTTACGCAGCGTTTTTGAATGCATTTTTGGATGCAAAACCGGATCCAACACGCCGCATGAACATACCCTTAAAGGGGTTGTCTCATTACACTGATTCATCTCGCCTCAGTCCTGTTTTCTTGGTTTCACTTTGAATTCAGGGTCGTGTTTACTGGCTTCTACTAGGCTGCAGTAGAAGCCAGGTCTGTTGCTATAGCAATGCGCACTACAGGAGAGATCGAACAGTCTTAGCTAAGAACCAGTGCTGGCAGCCTATCGTGAGAGAGTAAACAGGTCTGTAGCTATAGCGATCAGAGGAGCTGATGCAGCCCATACAAGAGGGGATATCTAGGAATAGGTAGGACACTGCAATATGTGTCCATTAACAAAGTGACTTGTTTTTGCAAGATCTTTAATGTAAAGCAGCAATCCTTGTAGTGAGACAACCCCTTTAAGTGTTAGAAGGGTGTAGCCGAGTCGAACAGGGACAAGACGCACCTGGACATTGAATTAAAAACTTTTGAACATTGGAGGCTTTGTACATGATGAAGTTTCACCTATCGCTGAATCAGAGCATCATGTAAGCCCACGCAATGATGGTAGACGTTGTCTTCCTGTCATGTTGTATTAGCATAGCGATCCAATTATTTAATTTCACTAACTCTCTGTTCTGCTCTATGGGAGTTCTGAGTACAGCCGAACATAGTGCTGCCCTGTACTGGGAACTCCCATAGAGGAGAATGGAAAGAACACAGCGCTCCCCTGTACTGGGAGCTCCCATAGAACAGAATGGAGAGAACACAGCGCTCCCCCGTACTGGGAACTCCCATAGAAAAGAATGGAGAGAACACAACACTCCCCTGTACTGGGAGCTCCCATAGAGGAGAATGGAGAGAGCACACCGCTCCCCTGTACTGGGAACTCCCCTAGAGGAGAATGGAGAGAACACAGCGCTCCCCCATACTGGGAACTCCCATAGAAAAGAATGGAGAGAACACAGCACTCCCCTATACTGGGAACTCCCATAGAGGAGAATGGAGAGAGTACAACGCTGCCCTGTACTGGGAACTCCCATAGAGGAGAATGGAGAACACAGCGCTGCCCTGTACTGGGAACTCCCATAGAATATAATGGACAGAACACAGCACTCCCCTGTACTGGAAACTCCCATAGAGGAGAATGAAGAGAACACATTTATAAGAATAGTGATCCAATTATTTATCATTAAATAAACTTTTATTTCCATTCATGCAGTCCTCAAATGGCACAGCATGCATTCATTATGTTCTGCTGTCGGCCATCTTGCTCACCATCTCCTGACCATAATAACCTGCACATTGATATCTGATCACTTGCTGTATTTAGTGATAATGTTCCACATGCTCAGCTTGCTAACAACTTTCTCTTTCACCGCTCACGCTGCTTTGATGTGAACAGATATTCATACATACACCAGCCTGCTGGAGAGCCAGTGCGTAATTGAAGGTCAGCAGAGGTGACGTGTAGCCCGCCATGTCTGCATGTTACATCAGAGGTTTCTGGTTGTTAAATCAGTTGATGCCCTGAAACCCCCCTCTAAATTTCACCGTCCACTCTTAAGACTTTAATCCTGTGATTAATCACGTGATTTTAAAGTTCCCATCAGGTGCTGGGAGCCACTGGTTGCATACTGAACATATTCATCATCCTCATCCATTAAAGGGAATGGTCACATTAGAATTGCAGGTCTGATTGCATCGTGTTACAGAATCAGAAAAGTGTATAGAATATATACTGATATAATTAATATATATATATAAAATTGTTTTTTGCGTGTCAATGCCCAATGGACTTCTGAGGCCAGAACGTCAGAGGTTTAGATCAATTAAAGGAGTATTCTCAAATACTATTACCAAATACATTGCTGTTCAGATTTTGCTTACTTTCACAGCTAGAGCAGTTATCCTGCTTGTATATCTTGTGTTCCCTAGGTTACCAACAACCTCTCTGCTCTAGAGCCCTGACCATAATGGTGACCTCATCCTGCCGTGTCTTATCAGCAGCACAAGGCCTTGTTCATGTTTCTTTAGAGCTCTGTAGCCTTGTACTCTGCTGTTCAAACCCTTCCATTACCAATGCCCCTTTAACAAGAGTTCAGGGGTTTAATTATAGCAGTGCGAGTATGTCATCACTGCTATAGACCTGCTCACAGTCTGAAAAGGAAGTGGGAGACTGACGCTGTAGAACCGCCCACAGCCTCAACAGGAAGTGGGAGACTGACGCTGTAGAACCGCCCACAGCCTCAACAGGAGTGGGAGACTGACGCTGTAGAACGCCACAGCCTAAACAGGAAGTGGAGACTGACGCTGTAGAACCGCCCACAGCCTGAACAGATGAGACTACGTGTAGAACCGCCAAGCTACAGGAAGTGGGAGACTGACGCTGTAGAACCGCCCACAGCCTCAACAGGAAGTGGGGGCCTGAAGCTGTCCGTGATGAGCAGGCTTTGTCAAACAGCATGGTGAGAACACCCCTTTAAGTATAAGACAAACTTCTTTTGCACAAAAACTATATATTAATGTACTCCACTCTTCCTGCTCTGTAACATGATGGGGAACAGTGAGGAATATATTTTCAATGTGACGGTTCCCTTTAAGAAGTTCAGTGCCTCTGTGATGCCATGCTGCATGTGCCCGTTTTCCATATACATTGGTACAGTACAATATGCTCACCCGAGTCTGACCTGGCGCACCTTGGCTTAGCATATTCTTATCAGCTTCTATATTCAATTGATTTATCCATTGAAATTTTTCTGATTGCAAACTTAAAGCTGACCATTGACGTAGACATTGGCGACCCACAAAGTGTTTATATCAGGATGCAAAAGGGACGTGTGTGCACAAAGGTGTAACCTCAAACACCCGGGCCCCAATTTATAACCTGTACCTGCCATACACCAATTACGATGCTGGAGGCCAGTGGACCCCATAGCCACCTGGGTCTGGGTGCGACATTCCCACTGTTGTATGCACAAAAGGTGTAGCCCTAGAGCACAGGTGTCAAACTGCCGGCCCTCCAGCTGTTGGGGAAACTACAACTCCCATCATGCATTTGTATAATCTATAACAGTGGGCATGATGGGAGTTGTAGTTTCCCAACAGCTGGAGGGATGGCAGTTTGACACCCCTGCTCTAGAGCTACACCTTTTGTGCATACAACAGTGGGAATGATTTTCTGCCTTTTTTCCAGTCGTGCAGATCTTTTACTTGTGTTGAGCGAGCCAAGAAAAATTTCCAAATGTTCAACTTTTCCAGACCCAATGTTGCAGCCGTTAATGATTCATTACGTCTTTGGCCACCTTTATTTCTGAACTTGAGGTAATGTTTGCTTGCTTTGTGTTAAGGTTGTTGTATTATACAGCTGCAAAGTGGATCACATACTCCCATGGTTAGCAGAAGGTACGTCTTAGCGCCCTTGTCATGGATGACACCGTGCACACAGAGCACAGTGCAGGGAACCTACAGCACTTTTAACCGAATGGTAGTATCTTAAAGGGGTGCTCTCGCATAAGACATTGATAGCATCATATGCCATCATTGCCCGATAGGTGCGGATCCCTAAACGAGCCCCGTAACCTCTCCGTTCTGAACATAGATGTGGTCAGGACTCTCCCATAGACATGCACGGGAGCTCTGAGTTTAGCCGAGCGGCGATGCTCGACTGTCATTTATGTCTATGGGAGAGTCCCGACCACCTCTCCATTCAGAACAGAGGTTTCAGGGCTTGTTTACAGGATTGGTGCTGGTCCTAGAGGTAGGAATTGGACCTATTGGACAATGATGGCATATCCTAGTAATATGATACACCATCAATGTCTGTAGTAAGACAACCCCTTTAAAAATATGAGTCCTTTATTTAAAAAAAAAAAAAATAATTAAAATTTACATACAGTACAAATCTGGGTAATTTTATATTTGCGACTAACTGGAAATACTGGCACCAATATGTACCTATTATGTCACTTTTCTTCACCCACAGATGGCACTGTTGAATATTGGGCCATATATTGTACAGTCATGGTCACATCATCTTTTTTTTTTTTTTCCTGTTCTCAGTCTGGCCAAGACATAGTAAGTCAGATGTGACCTAATAATAAATTGTGCCGCCCTAATTTTCCAGAGAACTTTAAACTGTGCCAGCTTTCAGTTATTGAGAAGGAGGTACTGAGCAGACTGAAATATAGTTTTCTGTAAAAAGATTTTTTTTTTTTTACTGATAGAAATTTTTGCTTATTCTAGGTTTAAGAGTCCAGCAGGTGGTCTTGCTCCATGATTGACAGGCTTCCCTGTAGGATTATACATACAGTGGCGGCTATCAATCACTAATCGGACCTCCCACTGGACTCCTCCAAGTCCAGAATAAGCAGAAATTTCAATCAATAAATGACAAGTTATACTGAATAGTCTCCTACAAAACTATATATCAATCGGTTTGGCTCCTCCTGCTCTACAGCATAATAGCGGCAGACTGAATGGCATTTTTATGGTGACCGGTTCCTTTTAAGCAACTCTCAAAAGTACATTAGGCAGTTACCTAAAATGACCCGTGTCACTATCTGTCTGTCCTCATAACATCCAGGATTAAGAGTTCTTAGGCGGTTGTATGAGAAGGCAGCCATGTTTGCTCCATTTTCATGTCAAGGGGTATGTCTGGTATTGCCACTTGGTAACTGCAATACCACATCCAGCCCCCAGACAGAAGGGGCACTGTTACTGGAAGCAGGCAGCCATGTTTTTCTAATCTCCTACAGCATTTTTCATTACAAATGCCAAAACGATCATGGAGGTTCAGTCTCTTTCCATCCCAAGACCTGCAGCTTATAAGAGCAGTACATCTCCAGCCATGGGAGTATCCACAATGCCAATGTTATTTGCAATCCTCATCATTAATCTGGCTTTTAGACTAAGAATTATAATCTGTAGTAGGTGGGAAGACGCTGCAGATGTTCTTTTGGGAAGCAGCTCCTCCTGTCTCGGTTAGAAATACAAATCTCCAATTTTCGGATGGGTTATCCTGACTCCCATGGGACAGCTGCTCCCACTTATCTGGTTTGCAAATGAGAGGTTCTAAATTCTGTGTCTAAATTCAAAGGGTTAAATGACGGCTCTGGACCAGGGTCACAGGAACACAGCCTTGCCTTTTGAGGTTTGACTCTGAATAGTCTTGTGACCGCTCTATTATTTTGAATGGGCTGTGGTATGGCTATTCGGAGTCGTGTCAAAGTTGTAGTCCCTATATTTACTATTTTGCCATAGGCAAACTTAAAATCTATCAGTTCTCTATCTATTAAACACTAAAACGTAACTTTTATTATATCTAACTCTTAACCTCTATACACACTATTTAAAAACCTCATCTCTATCCTCATCATTTAACCCTTTTTGCTTCTGAAAGAGGGAATAACTCCCTTTCTATCATCAAGTCTGGTGGAACCCCACCTATTAAGATCAGGTTTTTAAATAGTGTGTATAGAGGTTAAGAGTTAGATATAATAAAAGTTAGGTTTGTGTTTAATAGATAGAGAACTGATAGAGTTTAAGTTTGCCTACGGCAAAATAGTAAATATAGTGATCAGAAGTCACTCTTTGTTCTCTTGCGAGATTCCCAATTTTTTGGAGATTGTGACAAAGTTGTAGTCCGACGCACCTTTGGCTTAACCCTGTGTCGCACTGGGGTGCACCGGTTGTGCAGTGTAGTGCATTTCTTCTGGATGTAAGCCTCATCCTGCTCCAAAGTCGTCATCTGGCCGTGGCGTAAGGTCTCGTTCACACAGAGATTGTCAAAATGACCTTCAGAACCTTCATGCCATCTTGTAAATTGCTGATCCTATGGCAATTTTTTAAAAATCTTTCCTGATGTCGGTTGACATATAAATGCTGCACACCACAATCCTCTGTGTGAACCACGCCTTGTCCTCCGTCTGATTTACTTCTACTCTTGGTTGTAAAATCCATGTGTTATTTTTTCATGAAACATACAGGGGGGAACAGTCGGGCGACGGGGATGCTCATTCAGTACAAACCTCAAGGCTCCGATGAACTGTTACAGATGAAGTTTACAACAGGCGAAGACTTAAATAGCAACAAAAAGATGTCTGCATCCTGGCTGGCCGCAATGCACAAGGTATGTACAAAGGTGGCGCTCTACGTGTCGGGGGTATGCATAGCACAACTGCACCTCTTTGTCTGGATGGGGGATTGGAGGGCAATCTACTCTGAACCGCTTGTGAAGCAAAGTTTATAGATGTCTATAAAAAAAAAAAGACAAGCTCGCTCACCCGGTGTAGGTTTCCTGTATAATTATGACTGGGTGTGGATCGCAGTAGGAGCACGGAGATTGCCCATGGATCCTCGGGTGATACAAAATTGGAAAGGAAAAATCTCTGTAATTCATATAAAATCCATATTCAGGGAGGAAAAATGCACGTAGCCGACGCGTTTCAGGAAAGATACGTCCTGAAACGCGACAGCTACGTGCATTTTTCCTCCCTGAATATGGATTTTGTGTGAATTAAATAAAGAGCTTTTCATTTTTATATAAAAGGAGCTGGAGAAGATTTTCCTTTTTGCAGTTTTGTATCACCCAAGGATCCATGGGCGATCTCTGTGCTCCTACTGCGCTCCACACCCAGTCGTAATTATACAGGAGATCAGTGTGCTGCTTGTATAACAGTGTAAATTTGGTGAGCCCACAAAATAACTGAACACACAGCCATCAATGTCTAAACTGCTGGCAACAAAAGGGAGTGCGCCCCGAAGTGACAACAAAAGTGAGTGCACCACCACCATCAGTCAAAATATCTTTATTTCTTAGAAGGTATATTTACTTCTGCAACTAGGTTACATTAGCATCGCATGCCATCACCTTCTATTCATTGGGAACACCCTCAGAATTTCAGTGTACAGTTTACTTGCAATCCGCTGTAGAACTTCAGAGAATACATTGCGACAGTGCTGCGACACACTCTACCCCGCTATGTTGCGACAGTGCTGCGACACACTCTACCCCGCTATGTTGCGACAGTGCTGCGACACACTCTGCTAGGTTGCGACAGTGCTGCGACACCTCGCTATTGTTGCGACAGTGCTGCGACACACTCTGCTATGTTGCGACAGTGCTGCGGACACACTCTGCTATGTTTGCGACAGTGCTGCGACACACTCTGCTATGTTGCGACAGTGCTGCGACACACTCTGCTATGTTGCGACAGTGCTGCGACACACTCTGCTATGTTGCGACAGTTCAGCGACTCCCTCTGATAGGTTGGGACAGTGCTGCGACACCCTCCGATATGTTGCGACAGTGCTGCGTCACGCTCTGCTATGTTGCGACAGTGCTGCGACACACTCTGCTATGTTGCGACAGTGCTGCGACACGTCTCGCTATGTTGCGACAGTGCTGCGACAAACTCTACCCCGCTATGTTGCGACAGTGCTGCGACACGCTCTGCTATGTTGCGACAGTGCTGCGACACGCTCTGCTATGTTGCGATAGTGCTGCGACACGCTCTGCTCCGCTATGTTGCGATAGCGCTGCGACACGCTCTGCTCCGCTATGTTGCGATAGCGCTGCGACACGCTCTACTCCGCTCCATTACTAATGTGTTTTTCCTGTCCTTCCAGGCTGCCAAGCTCCTCTATGAATCTCGGGACCAGTGACAGCAGGGAAGGATGCGTGGAGTGTTCTTTGTATACTTGCTCCTCTTTCTACACATTATGTAAGATATAGACTTCTTACAGCGAGAGTTCCTCACCTTAATCGTGCAATATGTATACTATTAATGCTTCAGACTACGTTCACAGGCAAGGCTGGAGGTTCTTGGAAACAGTCACTACTTAGCCCTGTTTTTCAGCAGCTTTCCTTCCGGTAGCCATTTTGACACCCATTGAATGCTCCTTGGACGTTTCGAGTCACTGTTTACGGAAGAATGAAAACTTTCTACGTTAGATCTCAGGTTCTTTTTTTCTCTCTTCTATAAAAGCACTAATCTTCTGGGCAATACAATGGCTGCGGATTGTTGTGAAGGGGTGTTTGCCGCAGTGCCCGCCCGCCCCCCCGTGTTCTTTGTACAAGTGCCCAGGGTTTACCTGATGACTGCTCATGTAGGGGGCACGATTGGAGGGTGGCACTGGCGGCATAAATGAATGATTGTTTTACTTCAGCTCTTGTTCTTTACACACAGTGGGGGGCAGCCATGTTATGTTTCCTTACCTATAAGCTTGTCACTTTATCTGCCCAATAGGAATGACACTAGTCTTAAAGAGTCACCGTCTTTGTGAGTTTTGCCCGTCGGTCAAGATATTAACATTTTTATTAACAGAGATTTAGTAGTCACTTTTTTTTTTTTTTTTTTTTTTTTTAGAAAACGTACATACTTATGATATTCACTTATAGATGGCATCGATCTGCCAACTGGGCTTTATGGCCAGTGTACCTGGAGTCTAGGGAAGTGGTTCTTTAAATATATAGTAACTATGGTTACAGCAAGCACCATGGCTCCTTGGGGCTAAGCTGTGGGTCACCCATAGATTACTTGTTGTTTACTTTTAGGCCTGCACAACATAGCTGCAGAGGGGGCACGGTCTATATATAACCACCCCCTAAACCAGGCAGTCCTGCCCCCCCACCACACCCCACCCCCTCCTGCAGTGTTGTGCAGATCTGGTTTACTCATTACTTTTATGCCTAACTGCTACTACTTTTCTTTAGCACTTGCAGCATTTTGCGCTCTTCTTTTTAGGGGATGTTCACACAATGTTTTGGATCACTTTATAGATGCTTGTTTGGATCCATGTTTCAGTCCCTAAACCACAGGTGTCAAACTGCGGCCCTCCAGCTGTTGGGAAACTACAACTTCCATCATGCATTTGTATAATCTATAACAGTGGGAATGATGGGAGTTGTAGTTTCCCAACAGCTGGAGGGCCGCAGTTTGACACCTGTGCCCGAAACGGACCCAAACACTCCTATAGCACTTAGCAGTGTGATTTTACATGGCTTTCAATATAAAACACGCAGCGGCGTTCAGACGAGTGATCAAAGATGCGTGTTGGATCCGTTCAAAGAATTAACATGCCAACACTTGATCCCAAAGACACAGCAGACGCCCTATTATAAACTATAGGGTGCGATCCTGCTGCAGCCAAACACGCAGCTGCCTGTTGGATGCATTTTGAATCCGATTGATGCAGCGCTTTTGGATGCGATTTTTGTCTCCAAAACGCCGTGTGACCATACCCTTACAGTCAGTGACCGCAGCTTAGATGGGAAAAAATAGCGCAGCTTGCAGATCTATTTTTTTATGCTCAAATGCTAAAAACCGGACCGATCTCATCATCGTGAGCATGATCTGCAGTGCTGCCGTTATTTTCGTTTTTCTGTTCCTATGACTTAAACGAGGATGTGAACCTAACCCTAACTGTGATGCCTAATGATTCACCTCCTGCCTTATCCGAGGTCCAGGCTGCTGCTTTACTCTGCTCGTTTAGATCCTAAAAGCAAATATTAATCCAGAGTTAAGTTCACATCGGCGTTGGTCTTGGTCACTAATTCTGTTACTTTTGATGGGCCAC
The DNA here is from genome assembly GCA_025379985.1 of Phyllomedusa bahiana. Taxonomy (NCBI): domain Eukaryota; kingdom Metazoa; phylum Chordata; class Amphibia; order Anura; family Hylidae; genus Phyllomedusa; species Phyllomedusa bahiana. Next base: position 7,118 of record JAODAL010006331.1, on the reverse strand, counting down.
ACCGCAGTAAACATTTATGAAAACTGTCTACCACTAAGGGTATGTTCACACGGCATATTCGCGTGGAGTGATATGCCCTAATTGCGCCCCCCAAATACGGCTAATTCATAGCTCTCATTGAGAGCTTGGATAACCTGCCGTCTTCTCTGATGCATATTAGGTGGTGGGAGAAAGAAGGGACACGTCGCATCTTCCGCCGCGTGATATGCATGACTGTCATTGAGAGTGCTTTAGAAGTACGCGCTGGCCACCGTATACTTCTAATGCAACATGCGTATTGCGCCCGTATAGCAGCGCACACACTGTATGCCCCGAAATACACCATGTGAACATACCCCAAGCCTGTCCTTGTGGCCCATAGCAACTAGTCAGCGCCGCACTGTCAATTCTGTTACTGCTCTGTAAAAATAAAGCGGAGCCGATTGGTTGCTCTGGGCGACAGTCTCCGTAAATGTGGTGCAATGTTTTTGACGTGTATTTTGCAGCAGTATTTATAAGCCCAAACTAATAAAGAGGCCAAGACACAGAATAGGTAAAAGCCCTTCCCGTTATGCTTTTTATCGGTGTCGGCTCCATTCCTACTTGTGGCTTACAAAGACTGCAGCAAAATAAGCATTAAAAAAAACCACCGTCCCTTATGTATGAAGCCTGCCTAGCGGTAAGACTGTCCTTGTTGCCCATAACAACCAATCGGAGCTCAGCTTTTATTTTTCCAGAGCACTATATGAAATGAAAGCTGAGCCCTGATTGGTCGCTATGAGGTCTGATTGGTTGCTATGGGCAACAGACAGTCTTACCGCTAGACAGGCTTCATACATAAGGCTCTCTGTGTGAACCCGGCATGAGAATAGCGCAGCTGCGGCATTATTCTTCCACCAGGCACAAAATCCGAACTCGATGGACCCCTTCATGAGTAAATAGGGTGCATCAGTCTCCACTCGGGTTAGTAGCGCGACACATCTGGCACTCAGTCATTTTCAGGCTCCTCTGATGGAACAGAAAACCTAAACTAACAACATAGGTGTAAACGGAACAAGAGTCCCCCCCATCGCCCCCGGTTTAAGTGGTAAAATCTCTATGTGCTGGGACCCACTCAGTTTTGACAAATTTATCAAGATTCATTGCAATAGGAGGGTTGTTCATCGTTGCTGTTGCGTCTTAATGGCTGCCCCCAACTGTGGTAAAAGATGAATACACTTTTGTTGTTGCCAGCATTCCTGTGAATGTGACCTGAGCGGCCGCCTGTAGTGATAGCACATTATATAATATATGCATTTATTTAACTATATAAGGTTTCTGTATTGCCATAAAGACTAAAGCTGAATCCTTTTCTACGTGCCCTAGAATTCCAAGGTGACGTTACACCTCACATGTAGTCCCGTTACCTTGTAATGCACAGATGTTCCTAAATCTCCATTTCTACAATGATTATTTGTACTTATTGTGTATTATAAGGCTTTTTTTTTTACATTAATACACAGCTATGGACCAAGTCTCTACAGAGCGGCGGTAATTAGGCTTAGTGCAATGAGCTGCTCACTGTCTACATGTATTCAGCTTCTATAGAACGACCAGAGCAATACATTGCTGTATATTAAAGTAACATTGCTTGTGGTTCTGTAGGGACTGTGACGCCTTTGTAGAACCTAACAGGGATTGTCTACAGCTTTTGTACAGTCTGTGTTTACCTAATAAAAAGCACAACAGACGCTACCTTTGGTATCCGGGATTTTTTTTTCCATGTGATGTGACCCCGGCAGAGCTGAGCGGGTGAGTGGTCTTTCGGCAATATTTATTACAGTCTGTTATAACACTACACAATGGATTAGTAATAGTGATCAGAAAGAGCTGCTGGCAGCTGGAAATCACTCTCTGTGTTGAGGACAGGAGCCGTTTTAGAGTCAGACTTTATACAAAATGTACCAGGAAAAAAAAAAAATAGGCCCCTCATCCTGACACATGTAAAAGCGGCACAGGACATGTAGTACCGCACTGTACTGTAGAGAGACGCTATAGACCACCAATCACTGCATGCACCTCACTAATACATGAAAGAGCAGTACAGGACATGTAGTACCGCACTGTAGTGTAGAGAGGAGCTCTAGACCCCAATCACTGCATGCACCTCATTAATACATGTAAGAGCAGTACAGGACATGTAGTACTGCACTGTACTGTAGACCCCCAATCACTGCATGTACCTCCCTAATTCATCTAAGAGCAGTACAGGACATGTAGAGGCACTATAGACCCCCAATCACTGCATGCACCTCACTAATACATGTAAGAGCAGTACAGGACATATAGTACTGCACTGTACTGTAGACCCCCAATCACTGCATGCACCTCACTAATACATGTAAGAGCAGTACAGGACATATAGTACAGCACTGTACTGTAGAGAGGTGCTACTAGACCACCAATCACTGCATGCGCCTCACTAACATCGGGGTTTTACAAGTAAAATATTCATTTAAATTTGCCGGATCAGTGTCTAGGACACTGTACTATGAATTTGGTTTCCAGATACAATGTCCCAGGAAAGACCATTCTATGATAAAAATAGTTACTTGAGGGACCAATTTATTTTGTAGCAATATCAAAATCTGTGAATAAATTCCGCTCTGTTACATCTACAGGACGTCAAGTGATTCCCTTATGTCCCTATCAATATCTACATTTTCTATAGATGACAGGTTTAGTTTCCGTAAATATGGTTAATACAGTTTTCCAGTACAGCGTAAGTATCGGTTCCTTAGGCTATGTTCACACAGCTTAAACTGGGACATATCTCGCACCGTACTGCGCTCAATATGGGGCGAGATATGTCCCAGTCATTACGGTAATGCACAGTTCTCATAGAGAACTATGGATTACGGCTCCACTCCCCCCTCACACAATATGGCGAGTGGGGAGAGAAGTGACATGTCAATTATTCATGGCGTATACGCGCCGCTAGCAATGAATGTCCATAGGGCCGGCGGGCTGCTGGAACCCCGCGGCGTAATACGTCCCGCAATTATTGCCGTGTGAACCCGACCTTATGGCTTTTCACGATCTCTGCTTGCTGTCGTTCAGTAGGAAACTTCCTTGATTTACGTGCAGGGAATAATGATCCATCCTGCTTGTTCCATTACTGTTGGGGTAGGCTCAAACATCTGCTACCGTGCTGTTTCTAGACAATCCATTTGTCTATATGGAGATTAATTTTCGTCTAGACCTCTATCAGAGTTGTCATGTTCCTCACATAACCAGGATAGATTTTCATCCCTTGCAAGTAAACACTGAAGGTCCTTATTCATAGACGGCTAGCAGAGATGTGGAAAACACTGAGAAATTACAATCACAATTTTTTTTTTAAACAAAGAATGTTGTGTGCTCTAAGCAATGACTGTACATACATGTGACCCCTCTCGCCCCTTCCCCTCAGAATAAATAGTCATCAGGCAGAGAGTATTTGAACATGCTTTAACATTTTATTGATAATTTACAATGGGTTTTCTTTCTGAAATCTATCGTCTAGATCTCTCCAGAAACAAATGTCAGTAGTAGCAAATAAATTTAAACAAATAACCTTGGAACTTGTTTTTTCCACCATCCCAAAATATTACACTAAATCAAACATTTTTAAAGGGCATATTCAGCCGGCATTATGTAAAAACTCTAAAAAATGAGACGGGGTGCTGGGGCCGACGCACCTCCAGGAGAAGGGGTTTAACGGGCCAAAAAAAAATTAAGGGGAAAAATACTTCTGGTATTTAAAGCATGTACAGTGAGTTCCAGTAAATTTTCTTTAAAATTTAAATGTATATATTTCCAAAAAAGTGTATACTTTTTGGCTTCCTTTCCAGGAAAATAGTCACACAAACCCAATCTCTTCTAAACCACTTCCTGTCACAGTTTTGGAGAGCGGTCTCCACTCTTTGGTGCTCCAGCTATTGCACAACTACAACTCCCAGCTTGCTCTCACAGGCTGTGCTTAGGATTGTATTTTTTGCAGCAGCTGGAGAGACACAGGTTTAGGGGCTGTGTAGGCCATTAAAGCGGATGATGTGAACAATACCACCATGGATACTGGTGACACTGGACCGTCCAAGTTTCAATAAAGGGCATTTGCCCTCACGTCTATTCTTTGGCTCTCCAGCTGTCACCTTAAACATCTCAACTATGCTGGGATTTGTAGTTACGTAGAGCAGCTACATCCACAAATGCACAACCTCTACTTAGAAGGGTGCGTTCACACAGCGCAGTTTTGGTGCAATTTTAACTGCGCTCCAATTAAACATTATTACCAGCAGCTCCTTTCACTTATCTAAACTGTTTGGAAAGTGATGGATCAATTGTGTGATTTTATCACAAAACATCACACAGGAATTAAATTTTTACTGGGGAAAAAACCCCTTTCTGAACAATTTAGACAACTGAAAGAAGCTTGCTGGTAATAATGGGAGTTTAATTGGAGCCAGTAAAACTGCCCCAAACTGCGCTGTGTGGGAAAAAACTCTGGGTGCTTTCAACGATGCGGTTTTTTGCTTTTTTTTGGTGCAAAAAATGTATGCTTATTGTTGTGCCTTTTGCACAAAAAAGATAAAAAAAAAGCACCCTGTGAAAGCCCCTTAAGAGGCTAGTTGAGTTAGAAGAAATGGCGTTTCTTGTGGAGCCGTGCAAAAAACGGTCTATGGGTTGTCGGCTATTGCAGCTCCAGCCCATTCAACTCTATGAAGCCGCTCTGCAGTAATCTATATATCAGGGACAGGTTTCTGGCAGAAAACAGCCACGTTTTTCTAATCTTATCTATGTCCCCCTTAACATTACCTTTGTAGGAATTCACCTCCAGTGTCCAAGTAACTTGTAACGTAACTTGTGAAAAAAAACCTATCAACGGTGTAGCAGTGAACTCTCCCAATTCAGTCAAACTTTAATGGGGGGTTTCCCCCCCCTTGTTGATTTGAGTCAAAAAGTAAGAGTTACCAAAGCAATGGTGTCGAATTTAGAACACAAATAGGTTATTAAACCATGTTTGTAGGAACCCTGAAACCCCTTGTAGGGTGGTGGTGGTAGTGGAGCTATATCACCTGCCATCTAGTGCGCATTGACCGTGTTTAAGACAGGCTTCAGGTACTATGTAGGGGGCTGTGGGTGGCTGAGAGCAGGATGGAGCAAAATGCAAAAAAAGTGTTGTGCCCCCTCCCCCTACTTACAGTTCCCATCCCTAACATAGATAACATGGCGGTCCCACCCTTCCTCACCATACACTTCCCTTACGTCTTCTATAACACATTAGCTTCTAGAACCCAACCTGCATTTCCCGCTCTTCTCTCGTCCTTTCTCTTCACTTTGCTGCAGTCCCTCTCTACTACAAATCCCCTTTTCCCTTTTGTCTGTGTTTTTAAAAATGGAAAAAAAAATTTGGGGGATCTCCTTTTGGGAACTAAAAGGATCCCAACTGGAAAAAAAAGATCCAAAGGTGGGCGCATAGGATGATTCACCTGGGGGGGGTAGTGCCCATCACGTGTTGGGATGCAAGGGGTCCACCCGGTACTATATGCACAGGCACTAAAACATTGGCGTCAAGCAGGCTGAAGGGGAGCAAAAAACGTGTGCAAAAAAAAAACTTCCTTATTTACACCGGAGAAATTTGAGGTCCCCAAAAGAACAGAAATCTGAAATACGCACGGGGGGGGTTTGGGGCAGATGTCCCATGGCTTATTTTTGTGGCGTTTGAAAAACCTTCCCCTTGTATTTAAAAAACCAGGGGGGAAAGGTTTATTTTTAAAAACTGGGGCCCAAAGTACCTCTTCCATAATTTAAAAGAAAGATGTAGATGAATGTGAAATGGGGCCCTGGAAAAATAAAAAAAAAAATGCAGCTGAGGGAAATGTTTCCAGCACGTGATTCGCGGCTTCCAGTGTGAACATGGGGTGGGTTCTGTACAGTTAAAGGGCCAGCTTTTCTTCACGGGGCTTTTTTGGGGGGGGTTAGAGCTGCAAAACACATGACAAAGGGAAAAATGAAACCAACTTCTAGAAAAAATTTCAAATTGAACGGGTCTGGACAGAAGATGTGAGAAGTTTTTAAAGTTTGTCCACAAGGGATTACGATGAAAAATTTAAAATTTAAAAAACCCCCAAACCCTGTTATTTTTAAAGGGGGGTTGTCTAAATTAAAAGGATTGCTGCTTTTTATTTAAAGATTTGCAAAAAACAAGTCATGCAATGTGTGCCCATTAATAGGTCCTACCACCCTAATATCCCTTTTGTATGGGCTGCACACTCCGGGTCACCGTTTGATTCACCTGATACACTGCCGGGACTGGTTGTATAGCTACAGACTGGCTTCTATGCGCCCAGTGGAAGCCAGTAAAAAAACCCCCCCGAATTTAAAATTAACCAAGAAAACAGGACTGACGTAAAATGAATCAATGTAGTGAGCAAACCCTTTTAAAAAGGGGAAGACTATATTCATTATAACTATATAAATTTTTAATATTATATATTATTTTACACACACAAAAATATATATACACAAAAATTTTATATGTACTTTTTTACAACATTTTATTACAACATCTTCACAACCCCTAATAGATATATACCAACCAGACACTGCATGATACACACCTCATTTCATCCAGAAATTTTGTATACACCTCATTTCATACACGTTCCCTACATCTATTTCGTTGTGTATACACAGCATTACTTGCATGATGCTACACGTAGCACCACATACACTTTTCGCCCTGTTTTTTATATATATATTATATTATATAATACACAAAACACACACAAAAATTATATATTTTCATATGGACATAGGGGCATACAACACGGTATACACACACAACATAATAAGTCATGGCCAAAAGTTTTGAGAATGTACAAATTTTAATTTTTTCAAAGTTCTTTCATAGGTTTTATAATGGCAATTTGCATTTACTCCAGAATGTTTTTAAAAAGTGATCGCTTAAAAAGCAATTAATTGCAAAGTAAAAAGTTGCCCAGAAAAAAACTTTTTCCCCCAAAAAAATTTCCCCTTTATTGGGCCCCGCCTTAAAGGACCCCGCTAAATGTTTCGTGTTGCTCCATTAACACAGATTGGGTGTTGATGAGGACAGG